>QLOO01004389.1:0-59066 GCA_003313855.1 Suillus sp. MG131 | reverse complement strand
TGTTGCTGCTGCTGCTGCTGGGGTTGACCAAAAGCTGACCCAAATATTCCCGTTCCAGTACCTGTCGTCGATTGCGTAGGCTGGGGCTGCGCGAAAGCTCCAAAGCCAGTACCAGGATTACCAGTTGTTCCCGTGCTTCCGAACGTAGCTGTCCCCGCACTGGCGCCACCGCCGAATATGGATGTACTGGTAGGCTGCGGAGGTGCGCCTCCGAATAAATTCGTTGGTTGGGTAGTTGTTGTGCCACTAAAGGATGGCTGGCCAAATGCCCCTGCAGTCTTCCGTCCCTGTTGATAGTCTTGATAACGAAGCTCCTAGGTAAGATTTCAAGGCTGTTAAGTGAGGAAATAATATCTGAAAGTGACAACCACTCACCTCGAGCGACGTCCCTCGATAGGCAGGCATAGCTGTTATTGTTTGATATTGAAGGGTAGACGTTGAAGTTGGATCCTTTTCACCGAAAGAGCTGTAGGGAGGATTCGATGTGCCTGTTGTAACAGGAGTAGTAGTGTCATTGCCAGTGGCTGAAGAAAGCGTGAGCTCCTTCAAAGATTTCATGAAGAGAAAAGAGCACTTACTTGGAGAGGTAGCGCCAAAGCCAGTGGTGGCTCTATTCTGTCCAAAAGAACCAAACGCACCCCCAGTGTTGGGATTGGATCCGAAAACCGTAGTCCCCGTCGCAGCTGTTGAACCAAAGGTATTACTGCCACTTCCGAAAGCTGAGGTGCCTCCCCCTCCAAATATGCCCGTGGCAGGCTTTGGAGCTCCGAATGCTGAGGTGCCCGCAGCTGGTTGTGCAGGATTCTGGCCAAATGCACCTGCACCGAATGTGATTCAGTCACGAGCAATACAATATAAACGCGATAGAACACACCAAATGCTGAAGTTCCCGTGCTTGGGTTCGCCAAATTGCCAAACATTGGGTTTGCCTGGGGCTGCTGAGGCTGACCAAAACCACCTGTTGATCCAAAGCCTGTTCGGCGATTAATAGGTGCGTAAAACGCTGTACAGGCAAATGACTTGCTTACCTGCTCCGGTTCCGAAGCCACTAGGTTGACCAAAACCAGAACTCTGCGGTTGACCCTGGTTCTGTTGAGGATTTGCCCAGGAAGACTGTACTGTGTTGCTTCCGAACATATCTGAAGAAAGAGCCTGCAGTCGTTTGTCACTGGTGCCGTCGACATCAGGAGTAGGATGCGGAGTTTATAATATCGAAAGTCCGACATGCACACATTTAGAAGTTATATCTCACGGCAATAGCTAACCTTATTCAGCCAAAAAATTGGCAAGAGGTGCGAAACTGAGAAAAGCCAGGGGGAAGTGATTCAATCAAACATTATGCCCGATGGCTCACAGAAGTCGAGGCGGCAGCCTACTTTTAACACTATCCAGCGCGAAGAATCATTCAAAAATCCACCAAAAACAGGCTCAACATATCCGATCCTTAATGAATTTGTCACGCCTCATATCGAATCCTTCAACGCCCTCTTCGATGATTCTGGACTGCCAAAGGGAGACGGAGATGGTCTGGGACTACTGTCTTTAGGTCTGAAGGATATAGGCGAACGCGTCGTGTTTGATGGCAGCGGCGAGCTTGGGACAGAGAGTGGTCAGCGTGGTTGGGGCAATCGACTGAGCAGTAAGTGGTGTATCCGGTCCTCATTTGGATACAGTATTCATCGCATGGAATAGTATGGATAGAAGAGGTATCTATAGCTCCTCCTAGAGTTCCAGACAGAGATACATGGAGCACTGAGCGCAAGATATTTCCTACAGAGGTAAGTTGCTTCCGTTGAACGTAACCTACACCCAAGCTCTACAGGGTGGAAGACGGGTGCTCTAAAGCTGATGCACATGACAGGCTCGTGAGCGCTTGACCTCTTATCGGGGACGTATGCAAGCAAAGGTTTGCTGGAGCATCAATGGGAACATTCATCCCGATCAATTTGTAATGCGGGACTGTGGTCTAGTTCCGATCATGGTTCGGGTAAGCACCCATTAGACTACTTGGACGATGAACTGACTGATATTACTAGTCTGTTCGGTGCAATATTCGTAGTCTATCTTCTGCAGAACTTGTGAGGCGACATGAAGAGCCAGAAGAATTTGGTGGTTACTTCATCATCAATGGAAACGAACGGCTAATTCGCTATTTGATCCTTCCCCGTCGAAACCATGTCACTTCGCTGCTTCGCCCATCTTTCGCTAATCGTGGCCCTTCGTACACGCAGTATGCAGTACAAATTCGCTGCGTCCGCCCCGATCAATCCAGCGTTACCAATACTCTCCACTATCTCTCAAACGGAAGCGCAATGCTACGGTTTAGCTGGAGAAAACAAGAATATGTCATACCGATCATGCTTATCCTCAAGGCTCTCATCGGGGCTTCCGACAGGGAGATTTTTGACAACATTATGATGCAAGATTACGAAAACACATTTCTAACAGATCGCGTTGAGCTTCTACTGCGTAGTTTCAAGATGTATAGCCTATACACTGGTGATCAGTGTCTTGAGTACTTGGGCGACAAATTTCGAGTCATTCTTGGCATGCCCGAAGACTGGACGAACCAAGCTCTTGGTGTTTGGTTGATCCAAAAGATGGTTCTGGTGCATCTTGAATCGGCTCGCGATAAATTCCGGATGCTAGTGTTCGTAGTTGCTTTCTTCGTTTCCTGATATATGCTGACGTCCACCTGCAGATTCATGTTGCGAAAGTTGTACAGTTTGGTATCCTCCTCATGCTGCGCAGATAATCCAGATTCGCCACAGCACCAGGAAGTGTTGCTCCCTGGTTACTTGTACGGCATGATCATCAAGGAGCGCCTTGAGGAAGCGCTGAACCAAGTGAGAAACCAGATTGCGACAGACGTCAGGAAACAAGAACCACCAGTCGATTTTCTGGACAGTACGCACAAATACCTCGCTTCAATCTTGCGATGAACTGATTATACTCATAGAGCGATATATTACGAAGGTTATCGTTAAGGTGAACTGGGATATCGGTTCCAAGATGTCAAATTTCTTAGCTACTGGTAACCTGGTCTCACCGTCGGGTCTTGATTTGCAACAAGCATCTGGGTTTACCATTGTTGCCGAAAAACTCAATTGGATGAGGTATATAAGTCATTTTAGATGTATTCATCGTGGTGCCTTCTTCGCCGAGCTCAAGACAACAACCGTTCGAAAATTATTACCAGAAGCTTGGGGTAAAGTAGTGCTCTCCAATTATTCTAGTCCCTCACTAATTATTATCCAGGTTTCCTGTGTCCAGTGCACACGCCTGATGGTGCCCCATGTGGTTTGCTCAATCATCTTTCGAGGACGTGCCGCATTGTCACCGCACCTCTTTCCGTTGCTGAGATCCCTGCACTCTTGGCAGCTCATGGCATGACACTAGCCTTCTCATCTTCGATAGATGGCCGAAAGAGCCTTTGCGTTCAGCTTGATGGCCGCGTCATCGGCTGGGCAAGACAGTCAGTTGCTCAGCAACTTGCCACCAATTTACGGATATGGAAAACCGAGGGTCGACACAAGGTTCCCCTTGATCTGGAGATCGGTTTCGTTCCCGAATCGAAAGGTGGACAGTACCCCGGTTTGTTCTTGTTTTCTACCCGAGCGAGGATGATGCGTCCTGTGAAGTTCATCGCCAATGGAAAGGACGACCAAGTTGGATCATTTGAACAGGTGTACATGAACATCGCAATCAAACCTGATGAGGTCGAACCAGATGTCTCAACACACGTGGAACATGCGCCGACAAATTTCTTGTCCATCTTGGCTAATTTGACGCCATTCTCGGATTTTAATCAGGTAACGTACAAGAACAGATTCTGCAGGCTGCTACTAATTTACTTTGTAGAGTCCCAGAAATATCTATCAATGTCAGGTAAGTTGCAGTACACGATAACCATCACCCCAGCTTGACTTCGTGTCTCAAGATGGGCAAACAAACGATGGGTACCCCGTCTACCGCACTACAACACAGAACGGACAACAAGCTCTACCGGTTACAGACTGGCCAAACTCCCGTTGTTCGACCACAACTACACAACACTTACGCTATGGACTCATTCCCAAACGGCACCAATGCTATCGTTGCTGTCATTTCTTACACCGGTTACGACATGGAGGACGCCATGATCCTGAACAAATCCGCCCATGAACGGGGGTTCGGCTACGGAACGGTCTACAAATCTCAGATAATTGATCTCAAGGAAATGCGAGGGGCCGTTAAATCATCAACATCCCCTACATTGCATTTTGGTCTTGGTCACGATATTCGAACGGCTGAAGGAAATGGACAGCATACTTGTTGTCATTTTTTAGATAATGATGGCCTGCCGTTCATCGGCATAAAATTGGACTCTGGGGATCCTATAGCTGCTTACATTGATGAGACTACTGGGCGCACAAGGTTTGTCAAGTACAAAGGTGATGAGCAAGGAATCGTGGATGGAGTGCGCATGTTAGGTATGTTCTTCGCCCTGGTTCGTCCGGGTGGCTGCTGATGGAATTAAAGGTGGTGATGCTGGAGACACGGAGTTGCAAAAATTGCATGTCACTTTGCGCATAACTCGTTCTCCCGTCATCGGAGATAAATTCTCGTCTCGTCATGGCCAGAAGGGTGTATGCTCACAAAAATGGCCCACCGTTGACATGCCCTTCTCGGAAAGCGGAATGCAACCTGATGTTATCATCAATCCGCATGCGTTCCCAAGTCGTATGACCATCGGCATGTTAGTGGAGAGCATGGCTGGTAAGGCTGGCGCTATGCACGGCCTGGCACAAGATGCGACACCTTTCCAGTAAATCGTCACCCTCCTGTTGACGACGCTAGCTGACGACATCCAGGTTCTCTGAAGAAGACAGAGCGATTGACTACTTCGGTGAACAGCTATTAGCAGCTGGCTATAATTACTACGGTAACGAGCCCATGTACTCGGGCATCACTGGGCAAGAGTTCGCCGCGGATATCTACATCGGCGTCGTTTACTACCAACGTCTGCGGCACATGGTTTTAGACAAATTCCAGGTCAGAACCACAGGTCCGGTTGACCCCGTGACACGTCAGCCAGTCAAGGTAGGGAAGTTGTTATACATGATCCTGTCTGTTTGCTAATCATTAGAATAGGGCCGCAAACGTGCTGGCGGTATCCGATTTGGTGAGATGGAACGCGACGCTCTGATCGCTCATGGAACATCGTTCCTTCTCCAGGACCGGTTAATGAATTGCTCAGATTACTCCACCGCATGGGCCTGCCGGACCTGTGGCAGTCTCATATCCCTTGGTTACGATGATATAAGCTTGGGCGAGTCATCTACTGGCACGATGAAAGCAACTGGTCCAGGTGGAGAGTACTGCAGAGTGTGCCGCGCAGTTGCCGAGGAAGATGACGAACGAGCTCGCCAGGCTCTGGCCACGGGACAAAATCCCGATCGGAGTCTGTTGCCAGGTGTAAAGGTGGCTTTACCGTCATCGAACGTGCTGCGCAGTTCGTCAAAAGGTGGTGACCTCGATGTTGTGGCGGTCCCCTACGTGTTCCGCTATCTTTGCGCCGAGCTGGCCGCCATGGGCCTTGCTGTTTCATTGGAAATACGATGACAACAGCTGTCGCCCACCCAGTGCTCAGATCAATATTCTTGCTATCGCTTTCGTGGCTCAGAAATCATACATGGACCATCGTTAATAACATTAGGCTACGGATACCAAGTGAACAAAAGGCCGACTATCAGCTTGCTGACAGTAATAACGAGAACAAGTCAATAGAAATGAGTAGTTGTTAGATCTACATGGAAAACCGAGTGAAGAGAGCTGGGTATCATTAGGTTGTATCCATAGTAACTTCGAATCTTGAAACGGGTATGAGGCTGCATGGATCATGGTTCAGACTGGACTGGCGAGTCTGAGAACTCTTCATCGCCACCCAGTAATAGCTGAACAATGGCGTTCTCCATCCGAGACTCCTTTGCGGCAGATTCGGGGGTTAACGGGGCGGGAACTAGAGCGTCAAGCTCTGAAGAATCAGCCACCAAACCAGCGCGAGCCAAAAAGATATCTATGAGCAGGCGACATTCGGTTGCGCTCGTTGCATGCGAGAGCGTTCGCCGCATTTCATGAGCATGATCAATGACAGAAGGCGGAATGGAAGGTGAAGATGTAGCGGGGGGCAACTGCGCTAGACGTTTGGCAGGGTGAGAGAGAACAACTCTGGAAGAGGAACGTTCTGGCGCATGCACTGTAGCCGTCTTTGACTCTGAACTCAAACGAGGGGCTTCCACACGTGCTACGGCCGACGAAGTATCATCAGAACCACGTTTTCTGATGGAATCATGCTCAAATGCACGTTTGGAAGTGGTTGGGTCTGCGAAACTGGTGGGCACGGGAGGTACAGGGGGACCGGCATCCACCGCAACCATGCCGGGAGCCAATGTAGGGACAAGAGAGTCTGGTGAGATTATTTTGGGATCGAATGGCGGTACTGGTTTGCGTGAAAAAGACTGTTTCCGAACCCGATGATCTGAGAGTGCATTATCAACAGAGCTGCGGGATTCTGATGATGTAGCAGAGGGTAAGTCGGTGGGATATCGAGGCGGAATGGGCCTGTTCGCGAGGGAGCTGAGATTCGTCAGGGACTTGTTGGGTAGAAGAGGGATAGGAGCGTCTGCCCTCCGGGGAGAGCTTTTGCCAGATTCATTGTCAGAACGAACCTTCTCGTTACCATTGAGGGTGATTTTAGAGATCATGCGCTGCAGGCGACCGGTCTTTTTTGGCGTCAAAAGAGACCCCGAGTTAGTATTGGTTGGGGAAGTTGGGGGAGGTTCTGGTGGGCCCTCGGCGAGAAACTCAATCAACTCTCTAGCAGTTGTCGACATGCCTCTGTGCGGATTATAGCACGGCGTACTCTTCAGCTTCTCTGGCTCATCCTCGTTATCCGAACCACCCATGATATCATCAAGATCAAGTGACTCTCGGTTTCTCGCAACGGTGTGAGTACGAGGAGGTCGTGACTGGTTGACGTCCAATCCATGAGGAACAGGCTTTGTCTGCCTCTGTTGTACCTTGCTTGGTGTCAAGTTCGGTAGCTTCGAGGAACCAAGGCTCGAATGCGGCAGCCTTGGTGGCGGAAATGTGGTAGGCTTTAGAACCATGGGATCAGCGGAAGAGGCGGAACGAGCGCGAGTGGAAGAGGGTGGACTAAATCCTGAAGCAGTAGCGGCGCTGAGCTGTCGAGGGCGTGAAGTTGGAGGGGGTTTCGTTATGGGCTGTATTTCGTCGTCTTCGTGAATAGAGTCAACGTGCCGCAAGGATGGTCTCGTCGTCCGCTTTGGCTGGTCAGGCGCAGTGGGTGCTAGTAATACTTCCGACGAGATGGAGTCCTTGTGGGATGATTGGAGGGAGGTTTTCCTACTGTTGAAGCGTGCCTTCTCTTTGTTAAGAGCCTAGCACACAATCATTACCAATCCGTAAATTTTCGAGATAAGGAACCTTATATACCTCCATCGTCCGCAGCCTATCCGGGGTGAGTGACACCTTCATGGTTGACCCTGATCGCATCATGTCATCGAATTCTTGTGATCGATCCTCCTAGAACACATTATGAGTCAACGCATCCATAATAGAGAAGCAACAAAGTCGCACGGAGAATGTCGGTGAGATGGGAGACCTGTCCCCACTATGGATGGATTGCTTCACATTCGCGCTCACTAACGAATCTGTCTTCCTATGGCCAATTACCGAGTCAGTTCCATTTGGATGGTCATTTGATCCTCTATTGCTGTTGCCACTAAATATTTTAATCGCGCGTGCCTTCTCGATAGATGATCTCGCAGAGTGATGATTGGTGGGTCCAGTATTAGATGACTCTGACGACATGCGATGGCGCGAATTGTCCTTTCGGGACGCATCTCCCTCGCGAGAGGAAGCCGGAGATGTCGCACCCGACAACTTTTCCCGGGTAAACGATTTACTCCGTCTCGGTTTCGGTAATTTTGACAGTGTCTCAATTTGTCCGTAGACTAGAAGCGATGAAACACGTCATCAATGTGCCGAGCAGGATTCGGACAAAACTGAACTAACCCTTCATGTTCTTGAAAAAACCATATATCGTACTGTCTTCGCAAAGTGCAATGAATAAATCTTGAGAGTTAGCTGTGGCTCGGCTACTATCTCGTGAAGCGACCCGTCCCACGTTTGACAGAATGTGCCTGTCATGTGGATGAGCTCAGGACCAGGAACATTACTTTTCGAGAGAACTTGAATACAAGACTCACTCGCATATGGACCTAACGAGAGAGGTGATCAGGTCGAGAACTCTGATTAACAGTAGAGGGTACTTACTCAATGATGGCGGTCAGATAGAGTGAGGCTGGTGAAAGGACTTCCTGCTTGGGAGGAGGGACACCGTCTGCAAGCATACGTTCCTTAAGACGGTTTTCGGCATCTGAATTCTCGTCGGTATCACTTAAAGTCGAATATGCTTCACATTTAAGTCTTAAAAGCTGTACAAAGTAGTGTTGAGGTTCGAGTGAATGTAACACAGTGCTATAAAACGCACCTCAGATGCCCACTGCAAATTGAAAACGCCATCCTCGCTCGACGAGCCCGAACCTACAGTAGTGACTGTACGCTGATAGTACGCTCTAAGTTCCATCTCAGCCTCAAGTATAGCTTCTTTGCCTAGTGTGGTTGGTAGGACTTTGTGCATTGCGGTCCTCAGCCGGGAAGGGTTGAACGACCGAGCTGCATTAAGTATGCTATAGAGTAACTCGTCCAGTAGGGCATTGACGGAGTTGAGAGCGTCGGGAGTCAGTTTAGTGGGACGAATGTCGGACAGGATAACATCGGCAGAACGAGACGAAATAAAGGTCGGAACTGTTGTGAGCTGGTCAACGACCATGTATTTGGAGAAAAGCGCAGTGTCGAGCTCACCATGAGTAACAATGGGCTCGATCATAATGTACAGGCGGGAGAGTGTAGGAGAATAACGCGGCCAAAGTAGTAACGCCTAGAACTCGGTTTCAGATTGCGATCGTGCTTCTCATCACTAGGGAAATTTCGCCAAAATAAGCTTATGGTCAACTTTCACAAAATTATTTTCAACTCCTCGTCTTAATTACATACGGCAGCACCGTCTACAATGTCATCTGACCAGTGATAATTATATGTGGAGGCCCTGCTCAAGGACCGTGCCATTTGCAATGAAACGACATCACTCCCATAACATCATCATCACAGCCTCTTCTTCCCCCGCGGCGCCCTCCGTAGTCCAGTGACTACCATCCATCGTAGTTGAGGCCTCGCCAACTGGTAAATCGCCAGATCCTTCCACGGGTACAGAACTAGATGCACCTCCCTCTAGCACCTTGATCACCATGTCTTTTGTCGGATCAGAGCCCTCCCCTTCGGGATTCGATTTTTCTCCATGGCTATTTGAATCTGTATCCCAGAGCGTGAGTCCGTCAAGCAGTGCCAGTGACACACCCCCAGAATCAAGATCCTCATATCGGATTGTTCGTGTTGGCAATGTCGACAGTGATGCCAGGAAGTCATACTCGTCCGGTCTTGCCCTCAAGTTATCCAGATTCTCCGGACGGGCGTCGGGGCGCGGGTACCGCAGTCGCATAGGTGCATTCTGCTTTCTCAGGTTTTGTTCCACAGGGCTGAATATGTGTTGGAGAACCTTTTGATCATCATGTCAATTATAGCGCAGGCACAACTAGCGTCTCTGATGAGACCCACCCAGGGACCAATCACGGCGTGGCGTTGAGGTGGGATATGAGCTTGGCGGATGTATCTCGGTTCCACACGATATGATGGTAGACTGTTGGGAGGAGGATCTAGCATGGGAGGTATTTTTGGCGCAAAAGGTTTTGGAGGCTGTTTCAGTTCCAACTTCTTGTTTGAATCCCGTTGCTGGTGCTGCAAATCATGTCCCATTGCCTCAACCGGTCTACCAAAAGCTTCTGAACAATCTGAGGACAGGTCAATATATAGTAAGCGAAACCATCAGGTTACACGTACTTGCAAGAGGACACGGCAGAGGGAAGTACGAATGTTTCTGTAGGTGTTTCTCCAAAGCTACTGCCGACTTGAATCTCCGATGACATGACTGCCAGCGGCATGCGAAAGACCCCTTGAGATGCTTGGTGAGTTACCTGATCTAACCATCGAGAATCCACTTACCTGAGAGCTAGCCTCTTGCACGTGCAACTTGAGATGCAAATAGAGGTTCTCGCCGCTGTTCATCAAAGCATCACATCCATTCCATCGGCAGGGTCTCTCAACCATTCGGACTCTGCAGTCCGCGATGAGGGCTTGCTCGAAATCATTGTATTTGGCTGTAACGAACATAAGCCAGAAAAATCACCCGAACTGGAACAAACTCGTACGCTCTTCCTCTTCCTCTGAGCCAGATACTATGCCTTGATCCTCCAGCTTTCGTTTCTTGATAGCCCTCCTAAGCTCAGGAAATGGTGGTGGTACTAACACATAGACCTTTTGACCTTTCTTCCTCTTCACACTTCGTAGTGATGTCCGTGCATGATTCTCATCCAACAAATCTGTGCGGCTCTTAGAAAGCGAACCACCACGCAAGATGGATTCTACTCTTAAAACCTCATCGTCCGTTTCCGGTGGAAGTTGGACATCAGAGTGGGGCGCAGGTGATGCCGACGGCGACGGCAGGAAAAGCGGAAGAACCCTACTCCTATTGTCCTCACTCTGCTCGCGTGATTGCGCTCTAAAGCTGTGGGCAGGAGACGAGATGCCCGCAGGTTCGAGTACAGGTGGTAGAGGCTCATCTAGATCTGGAAATGATATGGGACTGTCGATAGGTCCATCTTCTCGACTAGGCTCGGAACGGTGCACATCAGTGGCTATCGACATTCCATCAACGCCACGCGTCAACTCTTCCTGATCCATAGACATGGATGCTGGACATAGTGTAGCAGCAGGTGGTGGGAATTCGAGAGAGGCAGTGTCCTTTTCGGGGGTAGTAGTAGTAGGTTCATCATCCATGATTATGTTATCAGCATTGGCTTCCTTGATAGAACTTTGCGGTGATTGTATTTGAGGCTGCTGCACTTGTTCCATCAAAACATTCGAAGGAGGTTGTAAGAGGCTAGTCTCCTTTGGGGCTTCATGAGGGGGCTCAGCTGATTTATCACGAGATGGTGGCGTCTCCTGCTGATGCTCTGCGGTTACTGGTAAATTTCCCGGTGATACGCCAGTTTCCTCGTCAACCCTTTCCTCCTCATCCGTCGTCGCAGGTGGCGGGTTTATTCCGAGTGATCGTAGTATATCTTTTGCGAGCCGCGACCTATCAGCCTGTTGCGGCGTGCGTACCTCTCGGAAAGCCCCATTCTGTTCCCGTCGAGGCGGAGTCGCAGGCGGAATTGATACGGACACTGGAGCCTGCGCGGATGCTGGCATGCCCTGAGGCACGAGAGTTGGCGGCTGCTGCTTATCATTCGCTTTGAACACAGAGTCGCGGTAGTATTTACCCGCATTCGATCCTGACGGCAACGGGAGCTCATTCGGAATATCCGTCCGTGCGTATTTCTTCAGATATAAATCATACGCGTAATGAGCGACCTTGCCATCGGCACTTGGTATACTTATTGGAGGGGGTACACCATTCTGAGATGCAGCTGGCTGCACTGAGGGCGCTGAAGGCGCCACCTGCGTAGTCGATACGGATACCTGTACTTGAGGTGCGGGGGTAGTCTTGGTGGCCAATGCAGCGACGGTAGTTGCAGCAATGGGACGCGAAGTTGAAGCCATTGGGGGTTGCGCACTCGTGGACTTAGGCTGCGTGCTTTTGGTAACAGACGGCCTGGGAGGTGCGGGAATCAACTTTGATGACTCAGATGTGGTGTGTGTAGTGGCAGATGCAACAACGTTGCTGGCGGTAGTGATTTGACTTTGCTGCGCGACGGTCGGCGCACGGTTGGAGGAGGCATCCGGCGTCGGGTAACTAGTCGCAGGCAAATGTTTGCTGGTTGCTAAAGCCCTTGCACGAGTCAATGCACGACCAAACTCCTTTAGCATCTCTGGAGGTAGAGTGCTGAGGAGCGCCTTTCGCCACTCTTCTGGCACAGAATGCAGATTTCGCACGAGGAAGTCGACGGTCACGTTCATGTCTGTTCGCTGAGGATGATAAAATCGTCAAACTCGATAGGTCAGTAGCATACAAGGGAACTTACTTGAAATCGCTCATGAAAGTATCGCACGAAATCTTCCTTTGTACCGAGACCTGCTGGCGTTTGTTGGGCAGACGGAGGATTCGCAGGTGGGGGGAAAGGCTGAGCTGTGGCTACAGATGTTGCCGAGGCCGCTGTAGGAACATGGACGTCGGTACTAGCAGAGGTAGAAGAATCGGTTCGAAGAAAGGGGGTCCAAGTAAGATTTCTCATGTCATTAAGCATCTTGACTACTCCCTCGTCTTTGTAATTTGCTGGATTAACGCTGCGCGCAGCTTCAACCCACCATTCCACGGCCACAGGACGCGAGCTCAGAAAGTCTTGAATAGCTTGCGCGTTGCGCTGTCAGAGAGTATTTAAAGGAAGGCACAGAATTCACCGATGTTACAACCTACATTGCAAGCCAACTGGAATTGCCGGATAAATTCTGGTTTCGTGATGGCGGACTGAGCAAGGTTGCCCGAGGATTGACGATTGGTAGACTGTGGCTCAGCGGATGACAAAGATGGACGCTGAGTCGATGAAACGACAGTCGCGACCGACGGTGCAGCTGGGGATGCCACTTGATGTTGAACTTGAGCAGCATACTGGGGTATCCCCGTTCCAGCAAATGAGGTTGCTTGAGGTGTGACGCCTGCTGGTGCAGTTTGCGCACCTGCACCTGCCAGCTCTGCCGCATACTTTTGGCTCTGCATTGCCCAGTATTCCTCACCTTGTGGTAGAACACAGACGCCATAAGTCTAACCGCACCAAATTGACGAACAAATTCTACGTACTATATTTAGATCGTGACTGATAGGGCTGGTCAACCTGATACGTTGTCTGATGGGGCATAGACGAGGCTTGCTGTGAATGTTGATAACCGTGAACAGCAAATGTGGGGCCAGGAGGATATGGTGCATGCGAGCTCTGGGAGCCTGCCGCTGCCTGTGACTGTGCTTGCGCAAAGGATGGCCTCTGCAGCGGTGGCTGCGTTGAAATTTGAGGAGCATGCGCCTGAAATCCTGCTTGCTGTGGCTGATTGGTGGTTGGGTAGTTACGTTGGTGGTAATATGGCATTTGCGTGGGCGGCCTAGAGGACTGTACAGAGTGAGACCACAGAACATATAGCAAATATGAGCAGTACATTTGGAGACGAGTCGCGTACTTCTCCTTCGATTCTGGCTGTCAAAGGTGCTTCTTCCGCAGACTGATAAACTGCATTAGGATAATGGCCAGAGACGCTTGCTGTTGCGATGCTGGTGGAGTGTTCCCATATGTTAATCACTACAGAGTAGTGTGAAATCGCTTTACTCACGGTACTTCCGCTGCCATGGACGCTTTCATCTCTGCCAGTCTCTGCCTTTTGGCGCATTAGTCACAGCGTTATTCAACAGTAGAGCACTCACTCAGCCTCCCGCCCTTGTCTTACAGCCTCCTCTAGTTCCATTTGTAGTTCCATTTCGGCGAGCTTCTGCTTAGCCTCCTCAATCTTGGCCCTGCGTAACGCGTACTCTTGGCTGTTGAGGGGGTTGATGAACGGGGCCATCGCACGGTAATCGCTCGGGTTGGGCTGACCACCATTGTTCATTGCTGCGATATCCAACTATCGAGCAAGTCAAACGAAAAATTGCAGAGCAGGCGCCCCAAACCCGAAAAAGCAGACCAACAAAGACGACGAACTTTGAAAGAGTTAAAGTAGGAGACACGCGTAACATTCGTAACTTGTCTTGTGACTGTTACATGTCACGCGTAGACGCGACCGCAATTCGGTCATTGGACTTTGCTAAGTGATTGATGTCCCTCCTCCGAGTGGCTGCTCGTCATGCAGCACATTCTTGGACGCGTGCATTTGCCTCTGAATCATCCTCATCGTTTCCACCAGCCACTGGGGTATATCAAGTATTCGATCGGGTCGCTAAGAGGAAGCAGAGAGATCGGGCAGTGAGCAGAGATGCGGGTGTAGGGAGCAGGACTGTGGACTACATCCGGGATGAGGTTGCAGACCGAATGATGGAGAGACTATTGGTTATTTGACTTGTTTTATTCTTTCTACCTTAACTGAACGATTCACGTGTAGGATATCAAACGCACATTCGACACTATTGTGGACCTTGGCTCGGGGCCTGGTCACTTTTCCAAGCTCCTTGAGCCTGAAAAAACGCGCAAAGTACTCATGATAGATTCTAGCGGTCCGCTCTTTACTTATGACTCTCAATATTTTTAGTTGACTGTCGTACAGAGACCATGCTCAACCGAGATCCGGACGAAGAATTCGAAGGCATGTCATATTATTTCACTGAGTAACCTCCTGACAATAATGCGAGCGATACAGTTGAAGTAGAGCGTGTACATGCAGATGAAGAGAATCTCCTTGATATTCTTCCTCGCAACTCTCAAGAGGCCATTGCGTCTTGCCTCAGCCTCCACTGGGTGAACGACCTACCAGGCGTGCTTGTACAAATAAAGGAAGCCCTGAAACCTGATGGGCTCTTTTTAGGCGCCATGTTTGGCGGAGATACCTTGTTTGAGCTCCGGTAAGAGATAAGGGCGGTTTTCTATGTTGTTGAAAGACATTCTATCTGCAGGACTGCCCTTCAGCTCGCAGAAGTAGACCGCGAGGGCGGCATCTCGCCACATATTTCGCCCATGACAGGTAACTCATTTATGCACTCTCGCATCGTTACTGTTTCATCAGCTCTTATCCGCCCCTGCATAGACACTAAAGATATTTCGAACCTTCTCTCTCGTGCAGGATTCACACTCCTCACTGTAGATATCGATGAAGTATGTGTTGGGTACCCGAGCATGTGGGAGCTTCTCGAAGATCTGCGTGACATGGGTGAGAGCAATGCAGTTGTTGGACGGTGAGTTACTTCGGTGCCTATATCTTTGTTTCTTATTGTAAACTTTGTAGGCGCCACTTCTTGCACAGGGATACGTTGGCAGCTGCCTCAGCTATTTATAAAGGTCTGTTCCAGCACAGTGGATAATGGATCCATATAATTTAATTCTTTTAACTAGAACTGCACGGAAATGAAGACGGTTCCGTTCCAGCGACATTCCAGATTATCTACATGGTATATACAATCCCCTTTTGACAAGTTTTTACCTCATGGTCTATTTCAGATTGGCTGGAAGCCTTCACCCAATCAACCCAAGCCCCTCGAACGTGGATCGGCCCAGACCAATCTCAAAGATGTGCTCTAGTTTCTCGCGCTATCGTTGTAGACTAGAATCTCGTTCTAGCTTCGAACTACTGCTAACATATTTCACATACTCCATATCAGATCTCGACTATCGACTATCGACTATCGAATTTGTTACTTGCTAAGAATTATCCTACAATCCCAACTATAATGTGGTATGCAACCTAGGCCTATGAAGAACAAGAAAAGCACCATCTCAGTCTAATAACCCCTATCTCATCCACTATGATTGTCAGGGATTACTCTTTTTAAAAACTCCTTCAGGTCAGCACGCTCCTTGGAACATGCTGCATGTAGCACACCATCATATCCCAAAAAACTCACACCAGCGCTTCCAAAGGCTGCGCGTTCTGCCTCTCCTTTGTCACCCCACCTTAGCGCTAAACCGACCTGGTCCTTCAAAATCTCCGCCGACTTTCGCCCGAAGCTATATCTCACAAGTGGGTCGTCTGTTCCATGACCCCAAAAAATCGGCATCGTTAGCGCGTGCGGGGAGATGAGCGACTTGAAACGGTCACGTAATGGCAGCCACCCACTCATTACTGTGACTCCTGCAAGTTTCCAGCCCTCACCTCCCTCGCGCACTGCGCGCCCACCGAGACCAGAAAGGAGTACTATTGCACCACCTTGCGAGAAGCCACTTAGGACAATACGCTCTTGTGGGATGCCAGCGTCGACCTCGGCCTTGACAAGCGCGTCCAGCTTGCGTACCGAGTCCAACATGCCCGGTGCATCCTCAGGCTCGGTGAAGGAAAAAGATGGCATATCGAACCAGGCACGGAGCCACTCTCTATTGTATACTGTTACGGGTCGCTGAGGTGCGTGGGGGAGAACCCACTTGACGTGCGGGAGGGCGGGCGCAAGCTCGGTCGTGAGTGGATTCCATCCTCTGCCATCATCACCGATGCCCTGGGTCATATAGTCAGCGCGAACGACAAAACATGCGAGTGACAGTAAAGTACTAGGCGCTGTTGCAAACGGTTGAAGGTTATGCGGGGTGAGAAGGTGGACCTACATGTACACAGATCACTGTTGCGGTATGTGCTTTGGTTGGCTGCACCACTAGGAAAGGCAACGTGACTATTGACATTGTTGGGTGTCTCTCTTTCGTATATTGAGAAGGTGAGAAGTGTTAGGTGGGCCACGTCTAAAGAATTTTAGCACTGGAGCGAGGAATGATTCCCTAAGTATAACCCCCCAAGAGCTGCATGAGGCATATTTGATCAGGTACTCAAAAATACAATGATCGATCTCTTATCCAAATTGATACCGTAAGTGCCGGCGGTCCCCGGCCGCGGTGGCAATTCAACCTTAACTATTGCTACCGACATTAGTACTAGCTGGGTCCGACTCGGAACATCATCATGGAGCAGCCAGCGATTGCCCAGGTTGAAGAAAATTCTATCACCTCACAACCCCTCTCAAAAAAAGCCCAAAAGAGAGCCGCAAAAGCAGCCCGCCTACAAGAACAAAAGGTTGAACGTCGTGCGCGCGAGAAGGAGGCGAAAAAACGCAAGCGACGAGAGCGTGCACAAGCAGGCGATGCGGAGCCACGGAAGCGTCGTAAGATGGGAGGATTTCATCAAACCTCATTTGCTGCGCAAGTGGTGATAGACCTGGGTTTCGATGGTATGATGACTGACAAGGTGCGTACGAATACCGTCCCCATTACTGTACTGGCACGAGCATGCCCTGCAGGAGGTGACCTCTTTAACTTCCCAACTGGCATATACATACAGTGCGAATCGACGATCATCTACTCCGTTTACCTCACTATTGTTTACATCCCTCAATGGGCGCACAAAGGCGCGGCTAGATGCCATAAACGATGCTGGATACAAGCGATGGACGAACACACAATGGTGGGAGGATGGTTACGATCGAATATGGACATCCAAATCCGGTTCTTGCGACGGAGATGAACACCTGGATGCACTTCGCGCGAGTGTGGTTTACCTGACCGCTGACTCCGAGGAAGAGCTCATGGAACTCAAGGAGGGGGAAATATACGTTATCGGAGGTATTTGCGATCACAACCGATACAAGGTATGTACTAGTTCGGTATTATCATACCCATGAACTCCCAAGAGTCTGGGCAGATAAAATACCAGAAAATGGAGCCCTTATTATTTTTTCACCCCGTGTTCGCGTTCTCCGATCTGATCTCCCGTAATTTCTCTACCCTGATCTGACAAAATATATTAGAATCTCTGCCTTGACAAAGCCCAAACGTCATCCATCCGACACGCACGTCTTCCTATAGGCCGATATATAGCATCGTTAACAACGAGGAAGGTGCTCACGGTCAATCAGGTGACATTTATTTGTTACGTCGTTGGTCTTTCTGATGGCGAAGGCTGTCCGGCTTACCTATAGGTATTCGAAATCTTACTGAAGTGGGTCGAAACACGGGACTGGGAGCAGGCGTTTTGGAGCGTTATTCCAAAGAGGAAGTTCCAAGGGAAACTGACCAACCCAGATGCACCCTCCGAGGGAGAGCACGCCGAAGAAGATGAAGGTCAGGAGGACCAGGAGCATGCCGACGGAGCTGAGGTTGTGACTTCGATCGAGAATGAGGAAGATCATGACCAGGATGACGGTTTCCAACTCCCGACACCAACCAGTGCTATCCAATAATGTCACCATCTGCACTCCTATCAGGTGATGCAGGTGACGTGACTCAGCACAGTCGCCGCGGAGCCAACACGTTGGGATACATTTTCCATCACGAGTGGCTTCTAGCGAAAATTCATGGTTATTTTTTCTTCCGTACCTCCAGTAACCATTGTGCGATTAAAATTCCATGTATATTATGCACGATACATTTGCGTTCCTGTATCTTGTCAAGCATAATACATACTACGTGCTCCAGGTAAATTTAGACTTTGTGCGGTGGGCATGGCTTGAACCTGCGGTCATTATTCTAAACGGGCGGATTGAAGGTGTTGAACAATACATGCACGCTTCAGGCCAAGCCCGAATTGCAGCCGCTATATCGCCAAAGATGCTATTAGCTATACCTAGTTCACGTGGATTGCAAGCTTTCATATCGCTGGCAGCGCGCACTTTCCCTACCTATCCACATAGACATCCACATCTGATGCCGTCAGCCATCATTCAGCCGACCGCAGCACACACTGCCACCGTCATCTTTGCTCATGTGCGCCCAGTACCAATTCTCGACCGTGCTAGAGAGAATATGTTGATTTAATTTCACCCTGCAGGGTCTCGGCGACGAGGGAGAAAGCTGGCGCGCAGCAATAAGTGGCGATTACGATTACAGACAGCCCGGTGAACTGACAATCCCCGCCCAACTTCCTCATGTCAAATGGATCTTCCCAGATGCGCCTGAGCAAGCGGTCACAGCAAACTTTGGCACTCGGATGTCCTCATGGTTTGATATATCTAATCTACCGCTTCAACCGGGGCAGTACTTGAACAAGGTATTCGAGGATGACGAGAGTGTGAAACATGGTGTTCAGATCATCGACGACTTGGTTCAAGCAGAAGTTAAGGCCGGAATACCAGAAAGTCGCATCGTAGTGGGCGGATTCAGTCAAGGAGGAGCCCTAGCTTTGGTGGCGGGTTTAGGTGGTAAAGACTGGAGAACGAAGAGTTCCGGGGATGAAAGCAAGCTGGCTGGTGTAGTCGTGCTGAGCGGTTGGATGCCACTTCGAGAGAAGTTCAAGTCGGTCAGTGGTAATACACTGCCATGAATTCTTCTCCCATATGCATACTGATCAATCCTACAGCGCATTTCCCCGCACGCCAAATCTATTCCGGTATTATGGGGACATGGAACAGCAGATGCGGTGATATATCATAAAGTGGGGGAGATTTCAGCTGAATTACTTCAAGATCAACTTGGTATCGTGAAGCACAGTGCCCATGACCAAATTGGCGCTCCTGGAGTAAACTTTCGGTCATATGAACGTATGGGCCACGCCTCATGCAAGAAGGAGATGGAAGACCTGGTGACATTCTTGGGAAGTGTCATACCACAGCAGGTACGGTGAAATGAACCTCCTCGATCAAATACATACTGACAGCATAGCATTTGTAGCAAACCCAAAATCTGTAAAGCAAATTGTGGCAAGAGCCCAGGACCACACCCCTCGTGTGTTTGGTGCTTGCGCATCAGCTTGTTATCTGGTCCATTAGATAAATTTGAGACAAATGCTCTCCTTTTGACATTTCTGAATTGCTGCTTGACGTGAATATTGTGCCCGATGTTCACGAGATATTCGTGTGCGAACCACCCCTATATAGTCCCGCGCTTCTCCATGTTGTATCGACGTGGCAAGCATAGATCACAGCATCCTTACCCACCACACTTTGCCAGTGAGAATGAGTGAGAATGTGGGCGCAGAGTGGGGTTCAAGTTTCCTATACGTGGCATTCTTTTATGCGGTGCTCTTTGCTCCAAAACTGTTCCCTCTTGTGAAACGATGTCTTTACCACTAACTTTTGTGACCATTGCCCCAAAGACGAAGCACACTGCCACGGTCATATTCGCTCATGTATGTGTTGTAGCGATCGCGAGAGGATCATATTCATCTTTGACGTTTCAAAGGGATTGGGAGACGATGGCCTGGAGTTCTCAAACAACAAGGAGATGCGCACGATCGCATCCCAGCTTCCACACATCAAGTGGGTGTTCCCTAATGCGCCTGAGCGCTCCATCACTGCGTGGAAAGGAGATTCGAGGAGACGAAGTTCAACCAGGGGCTGGCTTGACGTCTTATGCGAGCCTTTGATGTATTCGTCGGAATACGATGACATTCAGGAGTATGATGAGGGAATTATGCAGAGTGTCAAGCATTTAGATGCTTTTATCCAATCTGAGATCGATTCAGGAATTTCAGAAGGACGTATCGTGCTTGGGGGTTTTGGCCAAGGGGGCGCGATATCTCTGATCGCAGGTTTGGGCGGTAGTCAGTGGAGGAGCGCATCCGATACGAAAGATGGTTGGAAGTTGGGAGGTGTCATATGTCTGGGTGGTTGGCTTCCCATGCGGGAAAAATACAAGGAGGTGAGAGGAAACTTTCAAATGTAGCAAGAAGCTTTTTCTTAGTTGTATTTGCAGCGGTTGTCCATGCATGCATCTATGATACCCGTGTTCTGGGGTCATGGAGTGCAGAATGAATCTGTGACATGGGGTCTGAGCTGGGAGTCAGCCAAGTTCATAGGAGATAAACTCGAAGTCAGATATGGACAGTATACGAAAGTGGGAGAGCCGGGCGTAAGCTTCATGTCGTACGGCGTAGCGCATTGGATGGTTGAATCTGAGATGGAGGACCTGAGATTGTTCTTGAAGAAGGTCCTTCCTTTGGAAGGATAGGGGCGTGTCAATATGCTCTTTCTGTGTACTGAGACTTTTTCGAAAATCAAAATTTGATCGACCTGGCATTGATTCGATAGTAATACTCTCGTAGTCCATTTCATATCATGGCTCCTCAACCGGATTCCATGTTACCGCACCTTTCCCACCTTGATCGAGTGCATCAAGTACATCCATGTCATCGTTATCCAGCTCGAAGTCAAAGACTTGGGCGTTAGATCTGATGCGCTCCGAACGGGAAGATTTCGGAAGGGGGATATATCTATGTAGAGGGATTTATAAGTTCTGAGTTAAGGTTGCCGTGAATATGCTTACCCCTTTTGCAGCGACCACCGAATGAGAATTTGTGCCTCGTCCTTATTGTGCTGCAGGCGGAATGCCTCAACGTAAGCTCGTACTTATAAAGACTTTTAAGAACCAGCCAACCTTCTTTGCAAGCTGTCTAAATACATCATGATCCATTCGGCCCGTGACAAGCGGAGAATACGCTTGTATTGCGATGCCTTTTGCCCGACAATACTCAACAATGGGTCTTTGTTGGCAGAACGGGTGCAGTTCAATTTGATTAACATCAGGCAACTCCAATCCAGCATCAATAATTTCGTCGATGTGCTTTCCGGAGCTATTGAGAAGTCAGTCACATTATTCAATAGGTTAAGCCAACATCAATAAACGATGAACCCACTAATTTGAAACGCCAATCTTCTTCACAAGACCATCCTTCTTCGCCTCAACGAGAGCTCTGTAGGTCGCGATCCGCTTCGTCTTTCCAGTTACCGGAGAGTGAATCAAATACAAGTCGTAATAGCCTTGCAATACACTCGGCATTAATTTCATATACACGTACATGAAGACCTACCCAGACCCAGCTGGTCTACTGATTCCTGGATACATTCGCGAGCCCTCGCAAAACCGAAGTCGACGTGGTAGATTTTAGAGGCTGTCAATAATTCGAATGAATGGCTGGACTATCCTGCATCAACAAAATCCATACTAATGAATATTTGCTCGCGAGGGATTCCACTGCGTCGGACACCCACACCTACTTGGGCTTCGTTCATGTAGTACCTCGCCGAATCAATCATCCTTCAATTTAGTATCGTCAGTTGACTCGGTTATTGGGGAGTCGCTGACAGACAGACGAATTACCTATACCCCTCCTCCAAGGCAACTTGGCAAGCCATCGCGCATTCATCATTCAAATAAACACCGAGCCCGATAACGGGCATGGTCCCGCCTGTCAATGGATGCGTCAGATACTGCACCGATATCAATGACTAGATAATGAGATTGCCTGAGAGGAGTTGTGTGGCACTCTGGAGGCTTAACACCATGATGGAGAGTGGAAGCAAAGGTTCGGCCGAACCGTGATATCAAAGGGGTATAATTACCCCCAAAACGCTCTCACACAAAAGCACCTCGATGATGAAGCACGTAGTAGCACTTGCGACATACTAGGGTCTGGCTTAAGTAACACAATCCTGCCGCGGTCATGGCATTCAAAGTTTGAGGTCGGCCCTGCTGGCTCATTGAATATTCATGCTTGCCAGCTCCAAAAGCAAAGGGTCATTCTAAAAATTGAAGATTTTCGAGCGACATTGGAATGCCTGGGTACCTTGCCTGCCGAAGAATCGGGGCATTTCAAAGTGGATACAGATTATGTTTGGTAGTAGTGCCACGTCCAGGCATAAAGGCTTGCCCGGTACGATTTTTCGGGGTGCAACCGATACATTGAGAAAGTAGAGTATGAACGTTCTACACGAAATGAGCTACGTAGGAACAAATGAGACCAAATAAATCGGAGACGCCGACCTTCTGCTAACGCCAACTATAACATTTCTGATCACTAAACCACATCCCGCAATGCCTGTCCCATGGGAAGCTCTCATTCCGTTTGGTATGCTCCCTTCAAATCCAAGAGGATAATTTGCTGACCTGGTGACCTCATATTCTCAATGACACCGTAGGCCTGCTCACTTCAATGTTTGCAGCGGCCGGAACGCTCTTGAATGTTTCTAAGAGGGCTCAGAATCAGGGCAAGGTGTGTCTAAGATTTATTTTGTGAAGTTCTGGATGTACCAGTATCTGACTGTCTCATCGTGTCCTTCAATTCGCATTTTGCCCGGACAAATTGGCAACTTCCCCAGCCTGTTCGATACCACATCGATTCTTGGGACGAGATGATGATGGACCGTGATAGACGGCTTACAGGACACATACGTGGACAATCCGTATGTGTTATCTTTACACTTGCATCCACACTTGAATAATATCATGCGCTTTTACAGTCAAACCCAGTACCTCCAGAAGGTTTCGAGACAAGTAGCGCTTGGTACACGGAAGCTACCTCATAACGATACCATATACCATGCTACCTTGAATTAAATTGTTCTTTAGATGGATATTTGATACCAACTTTCGGTTGGCAGAGACTTGTTATCGGGGGATTTCCAGCAGAAAGGACGAATATCCACGAAGTCTGCGAAAGTATCCGAAGCATATGTACCGGAATTGCGCCAGGAAAGCTAGGTTTCTTCATTTGAAACCTTGAACATGATTGGATCATTCAGCCCGGGAAACAAGACCTGGGACTGTTCGGTTTGAAACAGATGTCAAAAATACCTGGATGAAGTTTGGCTCTTTGCAAGCTCGCATCATATCTGAATCCGTATCCACGAACACTATCGGTTTCGTGCATCCATTGAAAACAAGATATCATTCATAGGAACTCATCTCCTCCTTCAGCCACGCCCACACAACCTCTTCCCTTCCACTCACATCTACACCCAGCTCTTCATCTTCAACAAACCCATACCGCTTGCCCTCAAGCGCCTTCCCAAGCTCAGAGTCTAACCCTTGCAATGTGCAGGAGAGAATTACACCGTGTCGAGCGTGAATGCGTGCTATCTGTTGGTACAGAATTCAGGAAATGCAGCAACAGAAGGGAAAGGACCTACGACATCACCCCACACGAACGATTTCTTAATCGTGTACTCAAATTCAGGAGTCTGGCCATAAGCCCAGTCCCAGCTCTGCAAGAGGGGTCATATAACCGCATGCAGATAATGAAGGGGAACTTACAGGTAGCTCTGCCATCCCGCGTTGAATATATCCTATTCGCGCGAGGTCATCAGTGTCGTTGATGACGCATGGCTAGCATTTTCTGTTCAGCTGGCTTAAGACGTTTGGATAAAGTGTTACCTCGTCGTGAACGCCATATTCGGTTTTGAACGAGTCCACGACAGCATTCACGAACGCGTCGTGGCTAACTGTTTCACTGAATTGAACGAGATTGCACACCGGCGAACGGACAGACGCGACACCCTTCGTAATCATTGTGTCCTATGGCGGATCAATCAGCAAAAAAGCTCGTCGCCCCGAAAGAGCAAAGAAACAGAGAAAGTTCAGTATCGTTAAGAACTAAAAACGTACCTTGCCCACCCTCAACAAATCTCCTAGCGTCTCAAGCCTCGTTGTGATCAGCATCGTCCCGTGGTGGTACGCACGCCCGCTCACGATTTTGTACGCCGAGCCCGACGCCTTCTCACCTCCCACACAAATGTCGTTCCGCTCATTCACGTCTGCATCGATGCCGAGCGCGCGCACGGCCCGGAGAATGACCTGCGCAGTGGCGCCGCGGTCAAAAGTTGTCCGTGGGACGTGGATGGAGAAGTTCGTGTTGCCAAGGTCCTGCGGAGTGTTGGAGTAAGTTGCATGTGTGGATTTCATTCTAGCCAGGATAGACTGTAGGTAAAGGGAGACATACATGGTACACTGTCCCGCCTCCGCTGCGCCTACGTACCCACGGAATGTCCTGCGCACGGGCTGCACGGAGATTAACCTCCTTCCATGGATTTTGGTTGCGTCCTATAATAACACACGGTGCATCTCTATACAGCAGGAGTAGCGGCTCCTTCTGGGGCGCGTGTCTGAACAGCCTAATTACGCACCCATGTAAGGGTCGACATTAGATTTCCGGTTCAAGCGTAAGTGAACAGTCGGATGAGCATGTCACGGGTACCGAGCAGCAAAGGGCCTACCAGTCTTCGAACGAGAGATTGAAATATGGATTGGTTGAGGTGCTAAGGTATATAGAATGTGTGGGTGTTATGACTGAGCTTGCACCCGATGCGGCCGTGTAAAGTCTGCGCACTGGGAGCGTGCGCACGACATGGCGTAACGAGAAAGAGATCATTCGTATTCGGACGCCGCTTGCAAGGGGAGCCCATTTTGCATCTCTCAATAATCAGCCTCGTATGTTCGCTAACATTCTCCGCACTTATGATTTACAATTATGAAGATCGTCTCTCAAAAGCTTCTCGCACAAAAATTCCAAGGAAAGGAAGCGTTAATGGTCGATCCAAAACAGCACAGATAATCGACCCAGGGCTATCGCAGGAAGTCTAGCAAATGCTGGGAGAGCCCTCACCGCTGCACTGTGGTATATATCGGTTTCTCTACTTCATGTATCTGCTTCTTCCCTGCTGGAGTACCAGGTATCGTCTTTGTCAGGCCCTGACGAGTAACCGGACGTTAGCATAAGGGCAGCAATTACGACGTGAACATGACACGCACGAGCTTTTCGAACATGCACTTGTTCAAGGTACGCTCGGGTTTTCTGCATGCATAATATTCCTTAGAAACGAGGGGGAAATGTAAGAACTGCCATTGATATAGCTACGAGACGCTACCTACCTGATTGTTCAGCTCGAGGCAGCTCCAGTGCGCGTCAAACTGTTCAAGGCAGTTTTCCCGCATCTTGTTAATCCTGCTGGCTATCTTAGAAGTGAATAGATAAACCAATGGATGATACGCACAAGTCAGTTGCACACCGCGTAACACGCCTGCCCTCCTTCAGACATTGTCCTGGGTCTCCCCGGCCCTCATTCTTGCAAAGCATAAAATCCTCTATCAATACACATCTCATTAACATTCCTCCCATGTAATTTAATTCCAACGCACCATTATACTCTTTGCAGTACGCGCCAATAAAAAATGCAGCGGACTTCAGCGGGGCACTGGTCACACCGAGCTCCTGAACGCGCGGAACAGAGTCTGGAAGCGGTGTTGGGTCCTTGTAGGGTTGGCTGCCTGAGGCGCTGTCGCGAAAGCCGCTCATTGTCGTCGAGTACGGTCAACTTCGGGATGTGGACTTGATGTGGACGATTGCCTTTCTTGATCATGCGGAGTTTTCCGTTTTAGGTCTGCAGAACTCTCTCCTGCACAGTACTTGCACAGCAAGCCAAGGAAGATGGTGAGTCCATGTTACAACCGTTAACTTAGCATAATACACTGATGCGTACGATATTTCCAGCCTCCAAGAGCAGCCCCAAAAGCCTACCAAATTTTGGCCAAAACACACCAAGTCACGATATTCTTGACAGTCCTCCAATCCGCAACGATCGCGTTGCTTAAAGATGAGGCGCTTTCTGCGCTCACATCTCGCGTCGCGATTGAGGACGACAGCTTTCCTCACGTTCGAACCACAAGCGACTTTGAGCTGGCCCGTGCAGTAAAAGGGAAGGAGAAGGGTAGGTCAGGGGTGACTTATGAGGCCCTTGAGGTAGACAAGGCTATCAGAGGCCTCCTAACAAACTGGGAGGTACTATATTTTCAGTTTAGAGATGAAGACGGTGAGTGAACCACATGAGCTCTCAGGTTCGTTGTTGTGCTAGTGCTTGATTTTGATGTCTCTGCCAGGCAATTTGATGCCAGTCGAAGTCTCGCAGCCTTCTCTCCTCGATGACGAGGAGGAAGAGCCTCCCGTGAATAAAGGCAAACGCAAGGCGCCACCCGAATAGTCATGTTACGCTACATGAAGTTCCGAATATTATATTGCAAGGTTATCCTACGAAGAGCATGGGGAGGCAATAGTCAGATCATATCACTGCAGCCAGTATTATGACCTCCATGGGCGCTGGGTGTATGGGAGCAACGCTGCAGCCACCCGCCGACCCTCTTCCGCGAGCAAGTTATACGTTGAGCACGCGTTTCTCTGGAAGTACGAGGAATCATGGAGATTAGCATAACATTCGCAATGTATAGGTAGTAGACCCTCACCGTATCCATGATATCGTGTTGTATTCCCATGTCCTTCAAGTAACCCCTTATACTCGGAGGCGGAAGCTCCATCCGTCTCCCAGTGCCAAACACCAAAATTTCTACTTCGTGTTCAGTCCTGCTCGGTCAGTAATTTGCAAGTCCCCAAACGCACCTGGTTTCGGGACAACAATCTCAAATACACTCAGATGCTCCCGTCCCCAGCCATCCCATAGACTCGAGGGAACGTTCCACAAAAAGACCTTGCCGTCCAGGAAGATGCATGCAGATGGTAGGATAAGCCCGTCTGCGAGCTGGATACCTGCCGATGTTATAGAGCTAACTTGCACGGGGGGCGGAACGTCCCCTGCAAGCATGTTCGTGAACGCCGTTGGACGGTCGACATGCCGGATTGCAGTCGTATGTAGAGCACGTCGTGACAGTGAGGGGCAGAAAGGGTGTATAATGAATGCAGACATTGTAGAAGACACAAAATAACCTAAACAAGGCCCTAGACAAACCATGGCAGAGCTCAAATAACAAACCATAATAATCGGTTTACTAGATCCATGATGAGCAGACTTGGAATGTATCTCGACTCTATGTACTAGAGCAACCCGTTGAACATCAAATGGTGATAACTCATGCGCAAAACAATCACAGAATTCATATGGGTATGCTCGTCTATCGAAGTACGAACGCGTCGGGACAGAGCAATAGCATCGCCAACGACGATGCATGATGGTGGAGAGTGAGTAATAATATGCTAATCATAAGGTCCATGCATTTAGTCATTAACGAGCCAATAAATCTACCATGAATCTGCTAACCCTCCGAGTCGCTGTGTCACGCACCGAGATCTTCATATCCACTTATGACCCCTCGGCCCTTATCACAACATCCTCCACCCTGCTTTCGTCCCTTCCTTCTTCAACCTCACCTTCCAATGCTTCCTCAGCACACCGCTTGCAAGAGCACGCAAACCGCCATCCCCTCACGAGCTCCATGCGACGACGCCGGCGTGCTACCTCGAGTGTCTCCCCAGAGTGCTGCGATACGTCCACGTACGCGACGGTGATCTCGTCGCCTTTTTTGAGCGCGCAGGTGGCCACAAGTTGCAGCTGTGCAGTGCCAGTTGGGAAGACGGGCTTGGCGGAGGGTGCGCAGTTATGCGAGATCTGGGGGTCAATGTAAATGAGAGAGGGTGTATAGCAGAACTAGGAACTTGCATAGGATGACACTGCGTAAAAGCCTGTGCCGATCTGCTTGGAGGTACCACAGGGCGTGCGTGTTTTCTCAGCGTTCTCGGGGCGAGCAGCTGTCTCAGGCTACATTATGATGTAAGAACATAGCACTCTCAAGATGCGAGAACAACTCACCTTATCCTCCCTTCCTTCACCAAAGTATACTCCGTACGAGTTGTACGACATCTTCCCGATGAAGGTTGCATGACGATCTTCCGTAAGGAATTGTTCAAGTCCCGGAAGCGCGGTCTGCAGCACATCTCTCAAGACGCGAGTCTCATGATCTGCGGGATTCACCTCGAGGTATCTTAGGCGCTCGAGGTGATCGTACAGCGAGTACTCCCCACCGTCTGTCAGCACCGGCTCGGAAGCGACACCAGGCAGTATTTCGCGTGGTAACATCTTAGCTGTCTCCGCGCTGACCTGTCGTGCAACAAATCGTGCAACAAGTTCTGGTGCGGCCTTTTTGGTCTGTATGAGATACTCGACAAACGCTTTTTGGGCATTTTCCCGCTGCTCGCGTAGAGTGCCTCCCATTTCGGGCGCCATGGCGGCAGGTAAAGGCAACTCGAGCGTGAACAGCAGGGTCTGCGAGTGCGCTTTGTGCTGCATCTGGCAGTCAGATGAGCAGTAAACACTGTGGAGGCGATCAGATTCTGGACAGATGGGATCATTTTGGATCTGGCGCAGGCAGTAGCTACAATGTGTGCCTTTCCCTTGAAGATCGGCATCGAGAACGGCCACGATTGGATCTTCCTGCGAAGGAGATCAGGACGGATTTAAGAGAAATGGGACAGGCGATTTACCCGGTAGATGACTTCACCAGCCTCGAAATCTTTTGTCACAACAAGGACTTTCTTCGACATGGTTCCGCCCTTGCCATCAGGGACATTGACAGTCTCAACTGCAACATTCATTGCCTTCGGCGGGAAGAACGTATAGTACCCTATCTCATCTTTAGTCCTGTATTGAGAACACGCACCCTGGCAGCGTACCTTCGACTCGGTCTTTGACCTAACGGTGGCGACCAAAACATGAAACAAAACTCAGAATCAGATACCATTGAAACAACCAAGAAAGAGATAGATATGCAATTTGACAGATAAGGGGTTAGGGTGCAGGCTACAGGGCTAGCATATCCGTGAAGCGCAGTCATAGTCACGCAGGCGTCTGACTGCCCGGATCTGTGACCTTGTCCCATTCTTGTGAGGATGCTTCCGAGGGTGGGCCCCGTGAGGGACTCGAATCGTCCTCCTCGTCAGACAATGGTCCACTTTTCCCCTCTGTCAGTGAAGAATCACTACTCACGTCCAAATTGGTGAGTTCCATCACAAGCTGTGATGGCCAGGTCAGCACCATCGATGGTCATGATAAAACATACGTACCTGAAAAACGGGTGGAGGAACAGTCTTCTCGTAAATCACAATCAGCTCCACAGGTGACGGATACACGCGCAACGCGCGGTAGAAACACAACGCGGCAGGAAGTTGGTAGACAGGACCTAGAAAACTAGTCAAGTAGAAGTCCTCCCGAAACGAAACTGCTAATTACCTTGTGCACATAGTTGTTCACCTATCCCAACTTGCTTCATGAAATACTGTTCCTTTTCCTCTGGCCCAAGTGGCACTTCTTCGTTGCGCACGCTCTCCAGTGCGCTCCGTAAGTCATTTGCATTTACTCCCCCGGTTGCAGTCTGACTAGATTCAGATGGTGTCTGGCTCTGCTTGACACGTTTTTTTTCTTTCCCTGAAACCCCATGTCAACTGCGTAACAGAAGATCCTGCTGTGAAAACTTACGAAGTTGTTTGCGGAAGTTGGCATCGGTTCTCCGCTTGTAGTCGAAGTACACGGCGTATGCAAGGATGCCGCTGACTGCGACGCCCGCAACGGTCATTATTGTCGTAGACCTGTTCATTTTGTGCAGGAAGAAGAGAACAGAAAAGGTTCAAACGTCACTAGGCTACTTGCAAGTGGAAATTCGGAAGATGAATTATGTCAGCGACCCCTACGCGTTCAATTCACTGCAAATGCACATCACTTGACGTTCGTGAGTTGTTGTGAGTACATATGTATAAAATTGCAAGTACAACGATAATAAATTGCTGGAATATACAAATTTACAAAAGTGATATACTCAAATGCCTTGTGGCAAACTGGTAAATATCAAGCCATGTTCCAGTCGGCAGGCAAGTCACATTTACAAACATGCCTCCGAGGCAACTTAGTCCCTGGAGCCCTGCAAGTCGCTCCATGCATAGTATCATGCGCTGATTCCGTCGGGCACTCGTAGTTCACGTGCGTTCGCCCGAGAGCGAAATTATCGTTGGCCTGCTCGTGCACAGCTTTCTTGAATTCTGGTAGCCGAGGATGAGAGCATTCGATAGCAATCATTCCAGAGTCTACAGATTGAAGCGATGCATTTCCCAAGCAAGCTTTAAACAGAGCTAGTGGAATGTGAGCAAGGGTAGGCCAGAACACTTTGATTGTGGACTTACGATCGTATTTCCGATTCTCTAACTTCTCCCAATCGATGCACTCAAAAAACGGGTGACTACGAATTGACTCCAACTCAGGCCTCATGACATGGTGTTTTGGAAAGAAAATCTGATGTGGGGTTAGGCCAACGTCAACAACACAAAGACTCGGAGACACACAGAATAAAGAAGATCCCTGGCGTCCCTATCTTGGACGAGATCTATTTCATCGTTCGGTCTTATGAAGGTCAGTCGGCGTGCCCCATTGTAACCCGCGGGTATCTTGTAGTCATTGCCGAATTTATGTGTTCCATCACTGAAATGATATATAGAGTACCAGTGCTTGGGAGTTGAGTAAGCTTTAATGCCTGAACGATCTGGAACCATAAGAAATTACTCACCCCGCCATTTATTAGTAAAAGCTCCAGTAAAATGGAACCATAGGTCCAGGTGTCCGTCTTGAAGTTATATCCCTGGTCTCCCTCGACTCGCTCTGGAGGAAGGTAGCCGTCAGTGCCCGATGCACCATATATGCGCTTGTTGTGGAATTGCTGATAAGTCAATTTGCGGTCCAGGACTTCAGCATTGCCAAAATCTGCGAGGCATACGTGACCGGACGGAGTGATGAGCACGTTTTCCATCTTCAAGTCTAAATGTACAACGCGCAGTTTGTGAAGATGCTGAAGGGCGAGAAGCTTTGGGAGTAGCAAAGCGCGTTAGATTCGGCTTGCATGCAGAACATAAGAAATACTTACAAGCTCAGCAGCAACAAGACGCAACTGCCAATGCATGAATCCAAATTTTGCTCTAGTGCGAAGGGTCTGTGGGTAGAACCTCTGGGAAACGTTCAGCACAAAGTCAGGCGATGATCAGGAAAACGCACCATTACGAAGTAAAAGTTATTCTCATCCTCGAACGCATGCAACAAAGGAGTCAAAAATGGAGATTGCTCTTCGGTGACGCGCTTGAATGCTTCGTATTCAGCACTGATAGCCGTTGCTGCTGCTTGAGAGCCTTCGAGTAGTTGTTGCATAGTCGGCCGTTTATCCTTGGCGCAGTTAACAAATTGCGCAAGCAATCCAGCCTTATCGATGACCTTGATGGCGACCTCCTCTTTCTGGTCCTTGATGGCATACCAGACATAACCGAATCCACCACTGCCGACCTGTGCTGTGGCGAAGTACTTGTGACCACCTGCTTGAATGGAATAGGCAAGATTCCCATTGTTCGAGATCCTTTCAACGAAAGTACTGGCTTGTGTTACCTCAGATGTCGGCGGGCAATTATACGGCAGAAGATTCGAGGCGTTGGATTCAAGGGTCGGGAGCATATCGGCGAGGTTTAGCTCGGTATTGCCTCGCGGGGGTCGTAGCGATGCGTCATTGTCGAGGTTCCGCTTGGGAACATCCTGTGGTAATTCGAAGAGGGGTCCCTGCTGTGCAGAGTGTACAAACGGTGTAGGACGCAATTGCCCAGCTTGGACTCCTTGCTTCTTATCTGCGGGAAGCTTTAGACCAGGTGGACATCGCGGTGGCTCGCGGGGGGAAGACAATGATAATTGGTCATATTGAAGTTGTAAAATTGGAGAATCGTATCGCTGTGGGTCCAGGCGTGATTTGTGGGAGGAAGCGTGAGCGACAGGTAATATCGATTGGCCAAGGGGAAAATGTGGAAACACAAAATCGTATCGCTGTAGGCCTAGGCGTGAGGAAGGTTTGTCGGAGATAGTAGGAACCATGGACGGTATGACAGCTTCAGCGGTAGGTCGAAAAGAAGGTCCTGCAATGTGAATGAGTGATGTTGCGCCAGAGTATTTCTTGGGGGTCTCAATGTCCTTGTTCTCGATGGTCTGTATGGTCCGAGCCAAAACTGATGTCGCGACAGCAAGTTCAGAAAGCGGAGAATGAGCAAGTGTTACAAGCGCCGTGCAAGGTTGAACCGTTGTGCAGTGAACATCGCTGTCTCGAGCGGTGTGCGTTAGAGAGGGAGGTCGAGTTAAGCCAGTCATGTTCGAGGGCTGCCGCCCATCTGGAAAATTAAAGTAAGCATCCGTGTTGATGACGAGACAAGTCTCCAAGACCGTTATTGCATACCTTGAAGGCACGTCGTGCCGAGTCCGAAGAGATTTAGTCTTTGGACGGAAGAAAGAACGGAATTAGGAATCGTATCGAATATCTCAGTCGCCTGCGTGGCGGTCGTTTCGATGTTGAATTCGACCGGAGAATTTGATAGAGAATTCTCGAGAAGCGATGCAGATCCCTGGGTGGTGTGCACATGTCCTTCACGACTTGTGCCAAGAGTTGGTAATACTTGACTGTGTCGGATTGACATATGGGTGCCATCGGCAGTTGGGGACAAAACTACGTGAAATCGGAAGTTTACACCGACAGGAAAAATTGCTTGGGTAGCTGGAGACCGTTCTGTCAGGGGAGCGACACACAGAGGTGAGATATTTGATGCAGGAGCAGGCGTTGTAGCAGCAGTGACGTCCAGTGCAGAGGCAGATCCAGATTTCTCGAATCGTTTGAAGATGCGAAAAAGTAAGTGTTTGAGGGTCATTGATGAGTGTGGGTGGCGTTATGGTGATATTTGAGCTATGGTCCTGGAAACACTAGACATTAAATAGAGCTCGGACAGATTCTGCGCCACTAGAAATAGTGGATCACTGATGTGGATGTGGCCAAAGCTTGGTCCCGCTTGCAAGGTAGGGACCACTACGCTTTGGCTCATCGCAAAGCAAGTGGGCCCATCAAGAGACAATGTCCACACCGGTCTCCTGATTTACATGTATCTTATGTAAATTGAGATTGGTGTGAAAGGTTGAGTTTCGCCTCGAGCGTAAAGCTGTAGTGTGGGACCAAAGCGTCGCGTAGTAGTAGTATCGACCTGAGGTGAGAAGTGTCGTTAATGCCCCTGGATGCATCAAATTGAGAGCGTTTTGTCATAGCATCATGGCCACCACCCCATCAAAAGGGCCTGTCACAGCGCTTGAACCCTTTCTTTGATACCGCATCGACGAGTTAAAGCAGATTGGTGACATGGATGAAGCTCGTAAGTAAGGTGTGCCACCAAATTATTGGAGTTGAACTGGAGCCGGAAAGGTCCGTGGCGCCTTTGGACGTTGTTCTCACGGGCATGCAAGGGCCTCTAGTTGGTGGAAGGGAGCTCACACCAAAACATTCCTCAAGGCAAGGCATTTCCGTAGGGAAATACCACAGCGTCGAGAGGACGACGTACAAAACCAATTTGCTGGTCATGAGCGGCCTGGACGCTGCCAGTCAATCCAAGTCTACGACGTCCGGCGACGACGAAGGGCAACATCATAATTTATCATCACATGCTACGCATCTTTTCCACCAAGAGGATTCACATCAGCCTCCTCTTTCCCTGGATTTTTCTGGACTTTCTGGAACGGAGGATGGACTAGGAAATCATGTTGTCAATCATATTGACCTCCATGACCCACGAGGTTCGCTTATAGGTGACCTTCACCGGGTTGGAGACCATTCTAAACTTGACGAAATGACAATACTCGAGGCTGTGAATCCTTCTGATACACACGAGGACGCACAAGAAAGTCGAGACACAGATCCTGATATTAAGCGTGTCAAGGTGAGCCATGCATATATCATCTATCAACTCTCTGCATGTCGGCATCTTGCATCTCGTCCTTGTATGGTTTGTCAACCATGCCAGGAATGGGTCGTTTCAACAACGTGTTGTACCTTGGCGCAGACCAACTTGCTACGCACCAGCAAGAGTGCCGACGCTCTTGCTCGTTCTTCCGTGCCTGTCTTGTTTTCATGAATTCATTAAGGGCCAACTCTGACCGACGTTTGCCACGTTCTACAAAGGTTTACAAACTTATTGGCTCACAATGGGCTGACCAAGGAACTGCTATTTGTTACGGACAATTCGAGAACGAGACAAACCAGGCATTCCTTATCGCTCGCTCAGAAGTCCAGTTCGACAAACTCATCCTGACTACTCGCATCCGCACAACTGACGTTTATCAACGCCAACAAGGTCCGTTTTGCATACAAATCTGCTGGTACCTACTCACGCGACCACCAGATACATTGATTGTCTGGACGGAACCGGACGGTGCAGATTACGCCTTGAGCTTCCAGGACGCCGAAGGGTGTGCAGAGGTGTGGAATTTCATCATTGAGGTCCAGCGTCACATGAATGTTGTTGGTATGTACAACCCTTGACCCTATGCCGCGCTGCTTCTATTCCGGTCTCCTTCTGTTACACTATCTAACTTTCACGCCTTCAGGAGAAAGTAGTGTTGGCGGCTCATCGTCTCCCCGAAGCGACCACTCCACAGCAGCAGCGATTATCCGCTCTGGTCACTTGCCTCAGCCAGAACTCGGGAATATTCCCGACATTGAGCGCGCCATTAAAACACTAGTACGTGGACAGGCAATCAGGGAGAGAATATGCGAGTATATTCAGCGCGAGGTCCGTCGCCAAATCATCAAATTCTTCACGATGGACCGCTAAGCTTTGAGCAGGAATATATTACGAAGATGATAGAAGTTTTCAAGCTGGCAGAAGACTTGGAGAACGCCGAGAATCTCCATGCACTGTGCAGTCTCATGCAAACTATATGTGCGTTCACCTGTCGCCCGTGACAAATCTTTGTTGACGATGTGTTGCAGTAGTAATGATTCACGATCATGGACTATACGAGCATATCCTCGACGACAGCGTGTTCTTTGGTGCTATAGGCATGCTTGAATGTAGGTTGCCTATCATTCCTGCATGATGTACGCAAAATCCAATCTGACTTTTTCAAAGATGACCCCGAGTTCCCAAATCACAAAGCGAACTACCGAGAGTTTCTCCACGTAACCTCTAAGTTTCACCAACCCATTCCCATACAAGATATCATGATCCAGAAGAAAATCCACCACACCTACCGTTTACAGTTCCTCAAAGACGTCGTTCTTGCGCGCGCCCTCGACGATTCCACCTTCAATGTCCTCAACTCCTGCATTATCTTTAACCAAATCGATATAATCAACCATGTCCAGCAGGACACCATGTTTCTCCGTGAAATATTGTCGCTGTATGTGAACGAGGAGGTTTTGACGGGAGGGAAAGAGAAGGATGAGAAGCGCGAGGAGATGGATGTTGACGGAAAACCAAACGGCGTCCATGCGAATGGCTCCACATCAACCCCAAGGCCTTTCTCATTCGGCCCACCAGATCATCTCTCGGAGCATGAGTCGGCCCTCCGTAGAGAGGTATTGGTGCTTATACAACAGCTCTGCATCATGGGTAAAAATGTGCCGCTTGCTGCTCGTATCTCCCTCTTCCGATCCCTTGTCAACCGGGGTATCTTATTCGCTGTTCAGTGGGCGTTCTCGCTTTCAGAGAGTGACCCAGAAGCGAAAACAACAATCAGCATTGCGGGTGAAGTGATGTCTGCGCTACTCGATCACGATTTAAATGGTGTTCGAAATCACATCACCAAGCAAGCTTCAGCCATTGAGAGGGAGAGTAAGGAGGGACGGCCGATGGGAGAGCAAGCTGAGACGCTTTTACGAATAATGTGCAAAGTATTGACACATACTCGGGATTTGGCATTACAATGTCAGGTTGGAGATGCCCTGAAGACCGTGTTGGATGTCTCTCCCAAGGATGGTCCTGATTTGACACCCGTGAGCGTTGTTTGATTTGCATATTGTGACCATCTCACAGCGGCTTCAGGCTGGTTTGAACGTCAAGCTACTTCGTCCGAAAGACGACCCAGGAACTGAGAAGTTTCTCGATTACTTCTACAAGAGATGTATAGAACTCCTATTCAAACCATTCAGCGACATCCCTGACTTCAAGACCCAGACTGGTTCGTTTCTACCTGACGTGCAGATCGCGTTTTTAACTGATTTACTGTTTGCAGAGCCAGTGCTGAGCCTTTCGCGCGAGAAAACTAACCTTTACCTATACTTATGCGACTTAGTATGCAACTTCGCTCAACAGCATGGCTTCCGCATTCACTTTTCCATGCTTTCCACTAACATCTCTGCTCGTATGGCCTCATTCCTAAAAGCACGGGACAAGCACTTACGTCTCGGTACATCTCTCGTTCATCTCGTATAGCATTTATACTTACAGGAGAGCGCAGCTGCCTTTCGCTTTTTCCGAATATGCCTCAAGGTCAACAACCCAAATTTCATGATTCACCTTATGAAACTAGACGTATTCAAACCGATCTTGGATCTCACGATACAGGAGTCTCGGCGGGATAGTTTACTAAGTGCCTCATGTCTGGAGTTCTTCGAACATATGCGTCGTGTGCGTTATTTCCTCGTTCTTCTTTCGTTTAGCTGATTATATGGTATAGGAAAATATTAAAGACCCAATTAATCACTGCATGACGAAGCATGAATCATTAGTACGACAACTGGCCGCATCGCCGCTCAATGGTCACAGGTTCATGTCCTTCATTCGACGGTGGGAAATCAACATCGAACCTCCTCCCAAAGAGGACTCACAACCAGTCAAGTACGTACTTATTGTCCGACGTACACGCGTTACTCAATTCGTCATAGGAGTCTTCGAGACCCCCGACATATGGGCCGAAATATTGACGTCGAGGAAGAAGATTACTTCAATGCTGAGGATGAGGAAAGCGATAATCATACGCCCATGATCTCTCCTCAAGTCGGAAGTCGTGATCTATATGACGAAAACCCTCCATTTATCTCTCCTCATTTACGCGGGCGTTCGTCACCACCTGCGCATGCTGCATTGAAACGAAAGCGACGCGGTGCTATGGTTGGGAAAGGCTTTCGTCCACAAACACTTGCACTTCCTCGCACTCCGCCCTTGAAATCTCTAGTGGATTATCGTGACGAAGATGAGGAAGAAATTGGCCCACCCTCGCCCAAAGTACCCTCGGTACCAATATCCAAAGCCGCTACAACAGCCGGCCAACGCAGCTCACCCCTTTCGCCTGCTGCAGACATACCACCCAGTCCCAGAATATCTCATCGACAGATTTCTTCTCGTCCGCCCCCTCTTCCTCGGCGGTCCTCTTTAGATGATGAGGACAACCTCTTGGAGTCTTTACTCCGTTCTAAATCCATTGCCCCATCTCCTTCAAACGCCCCTTCAAAGGCACCGTCTAAGCTTTCCATGCCGTCAATACGGCTTGGCGACAAGCGGAGAAGAGAGGACGATGATGATGAGCAACTAGACATTTTAGTAAATAAGTCAAAACGACCTGATCTAGGTTCACGGAAGGAACCTGAGCCCTCGAGCGGTAGAACAAATGCGGTGAAGCCCGGGGAGGATCCACCAAAAAAGTTCAAGCTTACATTGCGAAGTATTGTGACTGCGGTGACGCAACCCTCGACACCTGTACCTTCGGAACCTAGTGCAAAAGACGGGGATACTGGTTAGCTAGTTGTCTTTCCTGTGTTTATAGATCGTACATTCGTTAATTTTATTCGAGGGAACGCAAAATAAACACTACGTTGTTTGAGCGCAAACGAGGCTACATAAAGTCTGGAAAACATGGGACATGCTATAGCCTATTGCAATGCTTTGGGCTCATGGTACACCTCAAACGATATCCCACACTTCGATCCTCTTCATCCATCTGTGAGCAACACGTACGGGCCGCTTGCAAACCATCCGACCTGTGCAGCCGTCGAACAATATGTCTCTTGCCGAAATACCATCGACCGGAAGTGGACATGGTACCACGCGTATTGTTGCGCGCGCCCTCCTAGCAGCTTGTGCCTCTTCCATAGTATCCTCGTCACCGGATGCAAAGTCGGTGTATCGTAGAGATGCTGCGGTAGTCCGTACCAGCGATGTGATCTCCCGACGCTTCTTCAACCTCTCCCCCGTTCCTTCCCCAAGCATGACGGAAATGAACTCGGCTTCAGGAGGTTGAGGCGAACGAACGCTCAGCGCAGCTCGTGAACGGAACCTAGGCATCAAAGATGTTTCTGTGACTTCTTCAGGGTAGAAAACGAAGCCTTTTGTTGATCCGTTGAATGAAGAGTCCATGACTACTGTAGGCGGGGACGGATCCACAGGATGTATATGTGAGCCCAATATCCTAGTGGCGATGCCCCCGCTGGAGGGACTGTCCCGGGGCAGTAAAGTCAGTCGCACGAGACCAAGGAATGTTTTGTGGTCATCCGTACGGTTGTGGAAAGAGGCGGTGATTGTGACGCCTTCGTCATCGTGATAGCCGCCTTCGCCACTGGCGGCAGAATGAGGATAAGGAAACATGGGGTCGTGAACAATGACTACATTAGATAGCTTGCTACCAACAACACCCTCGTGGCTGCGTTGCAGGCGGCCTGTAGACGTATTTGGATTAAGATCGTTAGCCGGGCCCTGCAGTTTGTATTCATTGTGCACGTTGGGTAGGGAGGAAGGGATTTCATATGCTTCAACCAATGTGTGAGTTGATGATGCGCGCAGTAGTAACAAGTGTGAGGTGCACGAAAGCATGGACTCGACTGGACTCGGTGAAGCAGTATCCTGACAGACTAGTAATCAGCTAAACTGTGCACAGGCATGGACATGTGCTTTACATCGTGCGTCACAGTAAATGTTGTGAATTTTTCAATGTCAAGGCAGAGAATATGATCACTCTTGGGTCCTGGGCTTCTGAAAGTGCCACCTCGTGCGTACTTGATGGCAATTAGCCTCGGACCAAGCGATACTTCTCGAAGACTAGATAGATGCATGTCATGCCTTGTAAAAACTTCTTGAAGTACGACGTGTGGCTGAGACCCTTTCGAGCTAACGTGGAACTGAAACACCTTCCTGTATCAAAACTGACGTTAGATTCCACCGATAAGAAGACAAAAACAGTGACGGACAGTGCAAAGAAATTCTCCACCAAAATTACAAATGCCACACGTTCTCCGTTCGTTCGCGTGCTTTGGACGCAACGAAGGTCAAAAATCATACCGGAGGTCGTGTACAACACAGTTGAATGTTTAGCATAGAGCTGCAGGGGCACTTCTTCGGCCGGGTCATTTCCTTTGTCTGCATCCAGGTCAAAGCACCTGACAGGTGCCTCTGAAGAGCAGATGCTGGTGACAATCAACCAACGGCTGAAAACGAGGCCGTAAGGAGTATGATTCCCGGTAGCGTCTGGATAGAGTTCGACTGTTCTTCTGCGAGCAACTCCAGGCAGTGGAAGTTCTTTGTTGCCGAAATTGAGTGTTCGGGCATTATATCTCTTACTGTCCATGACCATCTTCCCATCTCGTGGACCATTTGAGCACCAGCGATCGAATTTCTCACTTGAAATTAGCCACGACTGGAGATAACTTGCGGAGTCGGTGGACAATAATGCGGGAATGCGTGGACGTGAGGAAGTACGGTAAATATTAAACCAGGTTGCGTCGCGGAGCACGGCCGACCTGAGTGTCTTGGACACCTTGTAGATTTCTGTCAATCAAAGCCACGGGTGACAGAATGCGAAACCAAACCATACCCTTTGCAACCTAACGATATCCGTTACCGATAGGTATCCGAAAATATGGTAGAGTATATCTTCTGGCAGTGTCTCAAATGATATCACAGCTTGAATCATCTCGAAAGAAGAGCATGACAGCTGTTTCCCACTTGGCCGGAAGGCCTTGCGCACTGAGGAGATGGAGATGTGCATGATGATGTTCACATGAAACGTCGCAACTTGTGGCAACAAGGCCTCTCATGCAACGAGCGTGCGGAAGTGTCAATACGCAGTAAGCACCGCATGGAGAGCACGTTCTAGACGTCCAGCTTCCGGATCAAAGTTGGGCTAGAAATGGTTTGGATGAAATCGTGGCATCCTGCGGCAGTGAAATCGAATACCATCAGTTTCAAGCTGTGGTTGCAATGTTACTTCTTTCCCAAAAACTTGAAGCAGCCTGAGTGTGAAACAGTCCGCTGAGTTTCATGTCCATGCAAATGGATCTGCTTGAGTGGGACACTTGGTAACTCAAAAGTGAACTTTCCCAGAAACGTGTGTGGGAATATAGCTGGGGCCCAACTCTACGACAAAATCGCTGGACATTCGCATTTACGGACCGTTGCAGCAAACGGAGAGTTCGATCTATGAAAAATAAATGAAGCCATCTATATACGTGGATCATGTGTCTTATAAACCATCACAGTAGAAATCTTGACGAAATTCCAAATTAACGGGGCTCTGTCCGAATCATCAATTTAGATCATAAGCACTGGCAAGGGTCAAGGGATGTATATGCGAGCCCAACGACCTGACCACGATTCCTCCGGTGGCGGTGGGTTGATAACGCAGATAGCCTCTCAAGGGCCAGGAATATCCCAGGCCTCTGTGAATGTCGCACAATGAATCACGATTGCGATGCCTTCATGGTCGCTCACTCCTGGGTGGCAAGGAGGTCGGAACATGGGGTCGTAGCATCAGCTGTGTATTGCACAATCAATTGATCGATTATCCATGACGGCGCCGCAAATCCATGTTGCCGGTTTCATTGTGCTTGTGAAATCTAGAAGTGCGTGCAGCGGAGATGACGGGATCTCGACCGCCTGGGTTACGTTGTGAACCGGAGAGAAAAGCCCATGATGCGCGTAATACGATGGAGGCGCCAGGTACACGAAATCATGGATCGCAAATGACCTCAATGAAAGAAATACCTCCGGTGGTGGACTCAACGTTATCTTCTGATGGAGTCGCTCTTGCAGCTCGCTCGCGCCCGCCGTCGCCTAAATCGCAGGATAATAATTTATGGCAAGAGGTCTTGGACCAAGGGTAACCTTTTGAAGTTCAACCAAGCACAATGACTTGGGGTTTGACGTTTCATTGAAGCATGAAAGCCAGCAAGAATATATGCCCAGTACAGCGAGACCATTGTGGAGGCTTGTCACTATTACGCAAAGCAATAAATCCATGTGCGCTTCAGCGCACCGGAATTTGAAATCCTCACCATTGGAAATGTAGAGAATCCCTTGGATCTTCAGGCCTTTGGAAGACTTATTTTCATCTTCTTTTCATCGTAATATAGATCACGATACCATCTCAGTATGCTTGGCAGAATGAGCGATGGACCCAAGATAGAAACATGAACGCACAATGGCACCACATACGGTCATCGACGATGACGATGACGAGCGAAGGACCTTGGTAATTGATTTCAAATGAAGATAGACACCGTATTATGCTTGCACACATGACAGGTATTCATGGCCTAGGCGATTGGCAATTTGGCACTGCCCCGCGCCAAGTTCGTAGCTGCGCCATGGAGTTTGCCAAGCAAGCTATAGAGTAAAATGTAGATCCACAATGTCGGGCTACGCTAGAAACCGCGCCGGTCGTGCTGCGCTCCTATTCAAGTCCATTGGAGCCAGAGAGTAAAAAGGGTTCAAACCTTTGCTTGACTTCGTAATTCAAGTCTGAAATTCCCAAGGGAGGAATCACTGGGCTTCGTTCTAGCCAAGTCCTTCAGCCATTTTGCGTAACTGACCTAAAACAAAGCAGCTTCAGCAATGGCTTGAGATCAGCATTAACTCACCTGTTCTGACAGCCACTTACAGTTCCTCTAGCGGCCAATGTTCCCCCTATTTCTCAAGTGTTGGTTATTCGGTAGCTTGGAGCACAGCCCGCAGGTGGCGGTCGGTACGTCATTCCGATGTAGCGCGGTAGTCGGGGGAAACGCTACGCAAGTCGAGCACGCAGAGCCAAACTTCATAGGGTAGCGATAAATGACCCCGCGACTTTGACTGTTCAAATGTTCAAATCCTCGAGGTGACAATAAGCTTGGGATTGGAAACTGTCATACCAGATTATCTGCCACCGCAATATTTCCTTCATTGCTAATTTATGACGTGCATGTCACTGTATGAGCTTCCGATAATACTAATGCGGCTGACGTTCATCGCAGCAGAGTGCGGGGAACTTGAAGGCGTCGAACCGAAGCCGCATAAACTTGCAGAAAACTATTTACTTTAGGCTGTCCAATGGCAGAATGAACTCGCCGCAGAGCTTCGTGCGGATGGCCCGAGAATTTCAAAACGCCCATCCACGGAGACACGTCCAGGGATGAAATTTTAGACACATAGCAGCAAAAAACTCACCATGATTGGCCAGTTGTGCCTGCATGCACCTAAATGTTATGCCCACATTAATTACCGTGAACGACCGTAAACCTGGAACCTCCTGGCTCCTCCTGGTCATGGGTAAAAATAGTGGAGGTTCGCGAATCGTGTTACCAGGTGACCCACCGACTCGGACATCCACTAGCAAGCATCGAAGGCTGGCAGGTGGCGGAGTGTGCTAAGTGACAACCTATCGGATTTTGATGAAGTCAAGATCAATCTTCGTCAGCACCATAGACGCTGCAAATCATCGATTCCTCCGACTCGTCTTCCAGGGCTACTTCTTTGCATCGGACCATAAATTCTTTGATTATAGCGTGGCTCATTTCCAGCGAGCAGCTAGATGCGAGCGGTCCGGGCGTCGCTACAGGCACGAGGTAATTAGTCCAGTTTCAATCAGAGGTTGACGTTCAGCAACACTCCATTTTGGACGTGGCATGAAATCAAAACCAAATCGATATTCTCCCGCACACGAAAATTTTAGAGCGTGCGTGTCGACGTTGGTAAGATAATATGTTACAGTGAAATTATGGTTGACGATTCATATATTCACCGTCTCTTCATGCAGACCCGCCTGACCCTCGGCGCGTGAGCATTTATCTGGTAGATCGTAGCCAGATCGTAGCCTCAACAGTTAGTCCTATCGACACTCCGCTCCCTCGACCAAATTTACGGTATTACTCATCGTTATGCCCGCATCTGTGAAGATTCAAATTTCAGGTCACATCTCAAGTCACATCTGAAGACATCGAGCCGACAAAAAATTCGTCTTGCCATCCTAAAACTTCTACGGCGGAGACCAGTAACTTGCACACGCTGTCAAGCAAGACTGTGCTGGGAATTGGGAAAACGCTGGCCTCGACCCTGCATGACGACCGGAGCCCATGGACGTTGAATATTGTTTCAGTTTGTTGAGTTCTTAATTAACGGTGGCACTTCGTTTGGCAGATCTTGACGAGGAACTGGCTTTCGATTCAATTTGATTCAAATTGAGCGGGCCGGGGGCGCACCGGGGGCTTCACGGGCGAAGGGGGTCACCCCCCTGGCTAGAGCCCATGAGAATCCCGAATCTCCGAGCGGGGGCAGACAGTCTCGCAGTACTGTGCGCAGGGGACGAACCTACTGGGAGCATAGATACACACGCAGCTCTCGTGGAGGCATTGTAGAGATGATAGCAAATCCACGACCCTGACAAGAGTGACATTGACAAGGCACGTGAGTCCTCGAAGCGTCGTCTGAGACTGAATCTGCATTCCCGACGAGAAGAGCAGAAGTCAGAAGAACAGGTGCTTCGCTGGCAGAAATTTTCAATTGGGGATGGGCCATTAGGGCGGTTCCCGCGACACCTACTCAGAGCGATTGTATGGCGGCCGGTCACACGAATGTTTCAAAGAAGGTAAGCTCGTTTAATGGGGTGACAACTTGAACAATGACTTTAACTCGCTGTCCCAGCGCTTGCACAGCCGAAGATAATGGAGCATACTCGGACTCCATGTTGCCACGTAGTAAGTACGTATGAACAGGCGGCGGCCGGTTTAGCGCTCTTGGGGCTTGAAGTTCGCAAATGAGATTTCAATTCAATAGAATAACGTTGACTTTCATGACGCCTGGGATACACTTCAACAAACACCTTACTAAGTTATGAAGGTCAAAGCGTGCATTTTGGTGCTTCTGGCGCGCCTCATGTTCGCCCATTATGTGCCACGGGCGGCCAATGATAGTCAAGATTGAATTGAAATGTGATGCCTGAAGCTTGGCGCAAAGGGGATGAGTGGATTTCCCGGTGGGTGTGCCTCCCGAAGCAGCAGGTTAATGAAGGGGCGTGGACCTCAAGAACGTTATCAATTTACAGCAATTTACCTCTCCAGGCCAAGTGCTTTTCGTTGCTAGCTTGTTTGAGTCAACCTTAACTTATTGGCGGACATGAATATTTGAATGGCGCCACACCAGAGGAAAAATTCATGTTCCTGTGTCTGAGATTCGAAAAGGTTCTAAGTGGTATACTAACTAACAATGGTGTTATACAAGTACACTCCCTTTCTTCTTCCATGCACATTCGGCAGTCATTCGTATTGGTGAGAAGGGTATCTATCATCGAGACGACATACAGAGCGCGGTATGGCTGGCAGGGTATGAGGCGATATGTATATGCGCAATATAGACATAGTCGACAGGGTTGGATGTGAAGCGGGAAATATAGGATACAGGATATATGTCGGAATATAGATACCGTTTTGCCCGCGTCTTTGTCGGTCGTCGTTTTGCGACGAGGTGAATAATTAAATAGGTCGTGAAATCGAGCTCAAGATGACGATGTGCGAATTGAATTGTGAGACGGAATAAATACCAAGATCCAAACGAGCGTGATAATCAGGTAAAGCATGAAAACACGTGTCTCGTGCCGTCCCCCTCAGGATGACAGTAGCTCTGCTGCTGCGGGTGCAGGCGATGAGGTCATCATTTGAGGTGACGAAATCTGCAGCTGCGTAATCTGCGGCGACTTTTCAGAGGGCGATTCAGATGTAGGACCCTGCAGGGGAACTAGCGACTGCTGTGGTGAAGCAAACTGCACCCGGCGTGACTGGTCGCAGAGACCAGGCATTGAGCCGCGACGCAACATGTCCTGTCCCTGGTAGGAGACTGGAGGCTGTGAGAAGTAACCCGGAGCAGTTGTCGACTTCCTAGGTGCTTGTTGCTGAAGAGACGCAATGTCTGTCAAGGGGGCGTTAGGGAGACGAATTGGACCCTGAGGGCCAGCATCGATAGGCGGGCTCTGAGAGCTGCGAGGAATGGGGAACGTTGCGATGGAAGGCGATGAATAGCTGGATGGGGGGCCGGAGATAGAGCCAGGGGTAGGAGGCTGTGAGGAATACACAGACACTGTGAAATGTAAGCACGTGCATAACAACGCGTAAAAGTAATGACGCTTACCACTATCATCCCAGTCGCTGACTGCGCCACCACTGGAAGCGGTGCTTGAAACGGAGCTACGTCTCGCAAGACCGAACTCTCGGGGCTCCTTCTTGATCTGAGGCGAACCAGCTAGAGGAGCAGGTTTTTGAATCTTTTTCTCTCCGGGTTTACGCGTCTTTCCGCCTGCCCTGAGCTCATCGAAGCGGAGGGGACGTGGACGCAAGTGGGTGCGTTCATAAAGACCACATTTGTTGCAGACGATCTTGCCAGGATTTAGAGTGGAGCGGCGCCACGAAGGCGGCTCCGTGGTGTGGCAATTAAAACAACGCCTCCTAAGGTACTGAGTTTCTTTGCTAGCAGCATCATCGGTGTGCTGAATTGGAACTGAGCCACCGGCTCCGGAAGGGAGGAAACCAGGGTGGTGATGACCGTGAAGGGGATGTGCTGTGAAACCCAATTGGGAAGGAACAATGAGGGGGGTGTCCTCTAGTTTAATTGACTGAGGATCGTGGGGGTGATGGGATTCAGATGGATCGGGGGACATTGGAAGTGGCTCATTGTACATGGACGGGTATTGGTCATAAAATTGGGGGTGGTGAGGTATATGATGTTGAGGAAGGTCATGTCTGACGTAAGGAAAGGTGGCGCGACGAAATGTATGGTGATCGGGCTGGCGCAAGTGCATTTGCTGCTGCTGGTGTTGTTGCTGTTGCTGCTGCTGCTGTTGCCATTCATTGTAGTGCGCGTGGTCGTCGATATAGACATCGCTCTGGTAATGTTCAGAGGGTTCTGGCTCGTACAACTCGCGGAGAAGGGAGCCTTGCGGAGGTGGATAATTGGTGTAGTGGGCTTGAGACACCCAAGAGTCGTTTTGGATCATCGATCCAACGTCGGATGGAAGATATGAGTCTTCTTGGAATATTGTTGGGACAGTTGGGATCGGATGTTTGAAGTTGTGAGGAAGGAGGTCAACGGACTGGGGAGAAGGGGTGCGAGGGGTTGAGGAAGATTCGGAGTAGGAGTCGGGGTATGGAGATGCGTAGACTGCAAAATCCATGACAAGGACGAGGATTGAAAGAAAAAAGTCAAGAATTCGTGAAGACACAAGAAACGAGAGGCTACGGGTAAATTATAAGAAGAAGGTCCATGCAGTGTTCATATTTGGACTAGAGCAACCTTCTCTCCCAGATTTTGGTTACTCTTTCTTTCTAGCCCGTTCCACTATCTCGGTACCCACGGAACATCCCGCACAAACAAGATTCAGATTCTTCCGGGAAAGATCTCTTATCGCACGCCAAATATAATCAAACACAATCCAAACATAAACAATCCATCCGATATTACGTCCACACATTTCCCACGCACAGTCTCTTCACAATAAATTTGTACTTTTTTTAACAATTTTTAACTTGTAAGCAGCGCTCCGTCGGACATACGGAACTGAGTTTTCGTCTCACTTTGCTGGCGTCGTTTCATTGGTCACCGCACTCCGTGCCGACATCGTGCCGTCTTGTGACCCTGTCATTTGTGCCACTTTTGCTTTATTCGGTCCGTTTTATCTCACGCTTCCCCTCACCCTCCGCCAGTTGTTCCAAGTCAAACCCCGTCCCTCGCATCCCTGAACAGAGTATTCTACCGAGTCAAATGTTTCCACTTGCGCACACCTTCCAAATTTAGCATCTCATTTACCATAACCATCATACACCTGTGGCTCACCTTTATTCTTTAGTTCACTGCCCAGGTCCTCCTGCTACTTCTCCGTGCCTATTTGCGACTGGCCGCCTCTGGCCGCCTGCGCAGCTCTATTCTTATTATTAGTTCCCACTCGACTGCAGTGCTTCCTGTCTAAATATGGATCCTACTTTGCTCGTCCTACTTCCAGTATCTTCCTGTGGGCCAGCCAGCTTGCAACTTCGAAGCAAGGGGCTCACACTACAGCAAGTCCATCCGATGTCGTCTCTGCGAGCAAGCAAGCGCTGATGCGCAGTAAAATTCGTAAATGAAATATCCGCGGTCTAACACTGTAATAGTTTCTCAACACCGCTCTAGTCACTGCTGCGGTTCAGGACCTGGTCACCATTCAATTCAACCTCCCCTCTACAACACTTTCAATGTTTTCCCGATTCTTTCTCGTCCGCGGGCCATGTCCAACGTCAGATAAATATCCGGTATCTTACTCATATTCCGACCTCCCCCTGTTACGATCATCCGCAATTCACCAACTGCATATCGGTACTCGTTCAAACGAAGATCAAGGTTCGAGGTACAATTGTATTTGGACCGCAATTCAATGAAGCAATTTCGTCACGCGTCATAGCCCGCTCGCACGTTGTCTCAATTCAGCATCACCCCAACGCCCTCTATCATTCCTGTGCTAGCGCTACACCGGAAAGGACAATCGAACATCCTGCCACATGCACCCATCATGCTGTGTTCTCTGTTTGGGCCTGACGCTTCGACGGAATTACAGCACTTGTCACGGCATCATCCCCAAGTATATCCATGTGATCATCTCTCCATTGGCTATGCTCGCGATCCAGTACTGTTGTTCTTCCGTGGGTCATAACTTTGTCGCTTTCTTTCCAGGACTTCCTGCACCTCTTGTCCTTGGCAAGTCCATTCTCCCACGTACCCAACGAAGCACTCTATTCATTTTACTGGTATCTCTAACCTTGAGCAACCCGAAAAACACCACAAGTCTCGTCATCCTTCCATCGCCTTGTATTTTGTGGAGCAACCGTGCATCATATCAATGTCACAGACATCGACACAGGTGGATCGTCCCCCGCATCAACTACGGTGTACATTCAAGAGCCAGAGCGCGGATCCTCCACCATGCTTCGCTTGCTAGATCACTGATGCACAGGCTGAAGAAGGTTTCCTCGACTTTGAAACATGGGTTTAGAGTGGGATTATGACATGTGCTATAATCACATCACCCGCTCCAGAAGCTACTCTGTGATTTTCATTTTCCCATTACATTAAACTGTGCGCCATGGAGACGGAGATGAAGAATAACATTGCCTTGAATCAGTCCAGGTTGTGTCCTGCAGATATCAGCCACCGCCGACAATGTGGTCCAGATGACGTATTTTTGTCTGCATGTTTTGAACTCTGCTTCAGCGCTTTTCTTAGGCTTATCACGTTGCACATTACATTGACACCGCTGTCAAAAAAGCTATGTGTGGAGTCGGCCCAGGTTTGCACTTACGGGGTCATGTCTCATAAGCGGGGACGGGGAGTGTGGACCCTGTCGTCGCGCAAGTGAAGTTAAAGCCGATGCCATTCTCGCGCTACCCCATAGGTAGTTCACTAGCATAGTCACGGCCACAATTATCATTCATTCATTCGCATTCCGCGATTAAATGAACGGCCAAGTCGCTAGTCTCCCCGAACCCCTAGACGAATAAAGACGAACGTTCCCCCAGCACAAACCCTCGACAAACCTTCTTTGAGCCCACCCCCGTGACACCTCCCAGGCCGCCCACTTCTATCTACGTCTAACCGGTGTCACCTATAACTCCCATTCTCCACTCCACGTTCCCCGAAGCTTAGTATTGGCTAACTAAGTTGTTTCGGTTTGTTCCGCAGGAGTCAATGTGCCTTTCTCTCTTCACCATTGGCCAGATTTGGGGGCGCTCGTCGTCGTACCTTTATGGCAAACAGCCTATCGTGTGAGTGTCCAATCGAGTGGTACGAGTGGTGCGCATCGAGTGCGATAGCAGCGGATGACTGGCAACTCCCCTCCTATTGAGGGGCGGATGGCGCCAGGGCATCATGAGGTCGCCGCGGCTCGGTGTGACTTACCACCCCTTTCTATTCATAACCTTGACCAACCACCTGCATCATGGTAGCGGGTGCACTCCGGTATTCAAAAAGTCTTATCAAGAGCACTTTGTTAGCGTGCTAGCATTCGATTACGCGGTTCCGCTCATATGTAGGTATAGTATATTACTTATCGAACCCGAAGCACATCGGTGTCTTCGGCAGCCCGCAACGCACGCTTCTCCCACTGACTCGAGCTCCTCACATCGGTAAACTCCGCATCTTCACATCTTTCACCCGCGAACCACAGTTTTCTAGGCAAGCTCGCCTTCAAACGAAGTCCTACGGTGACTTTGCAATTATCCGGAGGCACGCCGTGGGCAATTTGTACGTATTGGCAACAGGGCGCAGGGATTGTGGGCACTTATGCACGGTGGTACATTTCTGGGTGATCCGTTTATGTCTGCGCTGACGGTGCGGATGCAGAGAAGTGTTTTGGATGAGAACTGAGCTTGAAGAGTATGGGACCTTGACGAGGCCACTACTCGGCCCGTTTTCCCCGGGCCCTGGACAGCAGCATCTAAACGCCACGAAGGCTTCTAAGACCTCTATCCCCAGCTGTCCCTATGCTGTGCACAGCGACGTGCTACGTACAAGAGATCACCGCCGGGGACGGTCATGTGGCGGCGGCAGGACACTTACGTTAGTTGAAAAGACTCGGCCAGTGTGGACGCGCCGCCGTGCCGTGATCTGTGGACATTTCTCGAAACAGAGAAGTCTGGACGATATGGCAAGCGCGTGTAACCCTCTTCTGTATTAAGCCACATGCGAGTAATTCAGCGTGCTCACTCAATCGAGCCATCGTCTAGTCGTTTCTTCCTTCACAAATGACCCGTAGTACGCTTTTCGCGAGGTCTTCATTACAGACCCTTTCCTGGCGTGTTTTACCCGAGGTCCGTTACCGGAGACTCGGATTCCTACTTGCGGAGAGTATAGACACGGAAAACCGATGCCAGCGAACCAGTCGGTAGCTTCATTTCATTCCCACAGTTACCACCCACACGCCGGCATCACCGAACCGCGATTGTTGCTTCCGTGAAGCGGGAGACAGATAGACATGGAGGAGACTTGACATCACGGCATGGTGTATGTGCCTATCTAACCGCGGCCCTTTGCAGCATCGGGTCATCGCAACCAGGGTGCTCTTGAAGTAAAAATATAGTTATGGACCCGTTACGCACCCGTTATGGCATATTGTAATTATTGCGGCATATGAAATGGGTCAAGAGTGGGTGGAGAGACGCATACGATCGACAATTGTGAGTCCAATGACAATTAGCTAGGGAGAAGTTAACAAGTTTCAGCCGGCTTCCATTCCTCAGGGTATGTAAGAGTTTGCGTTAAGCTCCGGCCTTCCATTGTATTTGCAAGGCTCAAAGACTCAAAGAAGGTTTCCTTCTATGGTCTGGCAGACAGGGAGACTTAATCAAAGAAGGCAAGTACAGCTGAGCCAATGCGTATTCCACGGAAGGGTTCACTAGTGATGAGTCTCCTTCCGTGTTGAACTGGCATTCAAAAAGAGTACCTGCGCAGTCTCATCACCAAGAACAGCAAGTCGAAAATATTTTTGCGCCACAATAAGGATGTCGGTGCCTGCAAACGCCACGACACGTTGTTGAGATGAGGCGTGGCTCGGGCAACAACGTCCAGCCACTAGCTCACAGTGGTGTCTAGCCATCTTAGCACCAGACCAGGTTGGAACCGTCGTAATTATTGAATCGCGAAGAGTAATTTGTATGCCGATACGACTGCGCGTGCAATCTGTCTTGATGGAACGCTACGCCACATGATATCATCAACGGACATGCCAACGACAGCGTCGGGGAAACCTAAACGTGTAGAAAAGAATACAAATTGACCTTGCATAACGGGTACGCCGGCGGCACTGTAGTTTGTACTCCAGAAACTTGGCCAGACTGGGCCAGACAGACAGTTAAAAACGCAGGAAATTCAGATGGGCTGACAGCGCTTATCGATGCAGGAGAACGATCCCCACTAAGGAGTCGAGCACCTGGCACGTGTACACGTGAACAATGTACCTGTGGATACATGCTTCTAACGTAACCTAGACAGCTCCGAATTCGGGAATACAGTGCTGTCGCAGTCAAGGACTCAGTATACTGCAAAAGCAAAAGACCGAGGAACAGCCAAGTAAGAAAACAAGCGAACGTACGGATTAGGGCGCATCAGGATCACGGTGAGGGGGAAGTACTCGATTGTGGACGAATGCTCGCACAATAGACGTCCTGCTTGGGGACCCGTGAGTTGATTTTACTTCATCTGAAATTTTTTTGCACAGCCCGCGTCGTGAGCCCACTCTCGCTCTACTCGGTTGTATCTGGTTCTATCTTGTACTCCACTGCCACCGACGTTGCCAGAGACGGTCATAGTAAGGGAATGCCAGAAATGGTGAGATAGGTGTGGTCATAGTGTGGATCATAGGAATCCCCGATCTTGTCGCTAAAGAAAGGGTACTTTTGAACACTTCGCAATTTTGTAGCGACCGTAAGAGCACAGTGCAAGTCTTCCAATAGTCCGCCATTTCCTCAATGCGACAGTAGTGACGAGGCAGAACCACGTTCGAAATGCTGTTGCAGATAGCTCCTGCCCTGAAGCATGTGGTAACTCCGTTCTGCCCGACACTTCGTGATAATATTTTGAAACTTCCTTGCCCAAGGGCCGCAGCCAAGGCGATCCGAAGGGAGATGTGAGGGGGCAAGATCTATTTCTTCCGGCCCTTACGGCCAGGACCAGACGCAGGAGGACCCATCTTCTTAATGCAGTCATCACAGAACCAACTCTCGGGGAGTGGTTGCTTAAGGTTGACACAAGGGAGGTGAAACTGCAAATGTGTCAGGCTATGGTTACCAAAACATGAAGTATAGACTTACCCATTGATATGGGCAATCTGGGTTGTCACACGCGATCATTTCTCCGTAACTCAGCTTCTGGCAGAAGCAGTACAATTCCTTGTCTTCACCATCTTCTCCTTCTTCACCTTCGCCTTCTTCTGCTTCTGCTTCCTCTGCACCTTGAGTTTCATCTCCATAATCGAAATCGAAGTCTTCAGCCTCGGATGAAGCTCCCCGTCTTCTCCGGCGGCCCCGAGTAGACGGAACATAGGCAGATGGTGCTGGTGAGGGCAACTTGATAGAGCCTTGCGTCGCCATCAATCTCCGTTCTTGAATCTGACGTTTAGCACCAAAGTTAATTACAGGAGCTTGCGAACTCACTCTTGAATGCATTATCCTCCCCGGTGACCGAAGCACGCCCCCCGACAGAGGTCATGCCCCCCGAGCCACCTGCCAGAGGAGTGGCGTGACCGCCAGCGAACGCATTTCGTAGGCTTTCATTGATTTGAGCGGCTGGGTTGCGTCCTCCAAGCACATAGCCGGCGGTGCCATTACCAAGCCCTGTTACAGAGGCTGGAGTCGAAGCTGCGGCACCAGCGAAAACAGCTGCTGGATCCGTTTCTCCTTGTAGAACAAGGACACGGCCTAGGTCATATTCCAACCGGGCCCGCTTCCTGGATAGTAGGTCGACAATACGAGAGGCTAGAGCAATTTTCTCGTCTGAAAGCGCTGAAAGTTTCTCTTGAGCATCCTTAAGTTTCTCAATTGGTGGTGCTGCCGTTCTATCCTTGTCTTTTGAGGCGGGGTCCGTGCCGTCTGATCGTAGGGAATGTCGCATATATTTGTTAGCCTCTTTGGCTAGATCATTCTGAATGTCTTGAAATTATAAATAAATATGTTGTCCGAGTCCCTAGTATTATGGCCGCATACCTTGAGAATCGGTCTCTTTCGAGCGGAGCTCTTGCAGAAGAAATTGTACTTCGCTAGGCAAGTTATCAAGGGCTTATTCATTGAGCCTCTTTAGCTTGGCGAATCCCATGAAGTAAAGTTGGCTCACTCATTATGAATTCCGACGCTATCGTAACCGCTTCCTCCAAATTTTGGACGCTCGCAGTGCTCATGGTCTCCACGTTCTATTGTTGATAGTTAGTGGTTTGAGCTCAGTGCGTGCTGGCCAGTGACAAACCAAGTTCAAACTCCGCGAACTGGGATTATGTAATGACAATTAAGACATCCGAGTCTGTCTTGAAAAATCGTGAATCGTTAACTTTGTCAATATAGACTTGGTCTTCCGAGGAGTCAGTCAAGGGAACTCTCAACACATTTAAAGAGCTCGACGTCGAACGTTCACAGGTTCTGCCAGTAATAAGGTCATGGAATCGTGGAAGCATAACGCTAACAATACCAAACTGTCCTAGTGTAGACGTCAAGTTAAGCCCAGACCAAGGAAGACGGTCGTTCCTTCCAATACAGGGATCAAGCATCACTCTGTTCAGTGGTACCTCGCTTGTTCAATGAGAACTTTCGCACACTGTGGAGTTTTTCTCTGTTTGTGCGTCGAGTCTGCATGACAGGCCCCCAGTACTGATTAATTACACGAAGAAGAGTGCGTGGACTTTTACACTCCCATGTAAGTATGGATTCCTCACGAAACTACAGCAATTGCGAATCTATGGTTAATTTTGGTGAGGTTCTATCTCTTGTCTTTTCGCTGACATGACGCCAAAGCCCTTCAATGTCGTGGGTTCAAACGCCTTCACAGGATGTAACATTTAGGATGACCGATACCCCGGATATGCTATTTTAACGACCGTGTAACGACGTCGGCCGTGCAATAACAAGAATAGTGTAGCGATGTGCCGCGTCGAAGGTGAGCCGATGCCACCCTTCAGCTTCAACGTCTTAACGCTCTCAAGGCGCCACACGCTCACTAGCATCTGTTGTACAGATGACTCAACGGTACATCGCAACCTATCGTAACGCACCCAATTCGGTAACAGCACGTACAGTTCAGCTGCGCATATCTATGAAATACAATATTCAGCCCCGGAAATCTTTCTACTGTCCAACGCCACCATGGCGGATACAGTGAATTATCAAGTAACCATCCAGTAAAAATAAATGCACACCCATTCCTGAATAGTCTGCGAAGCATGGAGAGATGCCGATGAGTTCTAATCATATCAGCAGATGGGATGTCGTAATGACGCGCCTTGAAGATCTTGAGAAATTGTTCAAATCTACACCCTTGCTTATCTCTTACCACCCGTAGCTAAGTTACAATGGTGGCGGGATCCTGTCCACTGCGATGAAACTGGCGGCGATGCTCTGCAGAAAGTTGTTCTGTCCCTCGATATCACCGCATATTGATAGGACTTTACGAGCAAATATTCACACTTAGTCACAGATCATCCACCGGTCTACATCAGTCGACTGCGGTGTCGCCGTGGTTTAGATGCATCATTATTATTGAACTCTGTATGTCGCCATTGAATTAGAGTCCGTCAGAGGATGTCTAAACAGTTCGCCCCTCATCCACTTTCGTCTCCCAATGATTGTCACGCTTTGCTGAGCACGATGGCCCCGTGAGAAGTTCTGTACCTCCCCCAGCTCTCCGTCGACTCCTAATATCCCCAACAGATGGGTGGGCCTAGACTGATGACCTATTGGCTTGTGTTAGACGGAATATTAATGGTCACGAGTGTAGTCTTCAGTTTCGGTCAGAAGAGGACGGAAATAAGATACTTTAAGTGAGCCATGGAGGTTACACCTCCTGAATCCCATCAATGACAAAAGAGTCCTTCTGCGTTGAACAACGCGCACGCGCAACTCAATTGGTCACACATCTGGATGCGGGCCCCCATGCAAATGCTTTGAGAAGGCTCCTTGATGACCAGGAGCTAATGCCCTGCTCCCAAGTGGCACTTACACCAGCAGGTTGGATTGTGCTACTGAATGGCACTACTGAACGCTCTGTAGCACTCTGTAATGATTTGGGTTTCCCTGATGGTGACAAATACTAACCCTGTCGATGACTAGGTGGCATTGATTGACGAAGAAAATGACATACTAACTCGAAAAGAGCCGTACAACGCTCCTTGGTATATCTGGGCATTTCTATAGGGCTAATTTGTTATCCTAGGACACGACCCTACGCGGGAGACGCTTAGCGCCCCTCGGGGGAAAGCGGCTGTGCGGTGAGTCGATGGCCCTGAACAGCACGCTTTCGCCGTAATCGACAGCGTGGAGGGCGAGGAACTCGGCGGGAGCGAAGACGAGGGGTACTACCTAGATCGGCCACTGCGAGAGAATGTCGCAGAGACACTGTCTAGCTGCAGGTAGAGTATTAGAAAATTAGATCGATTCCGTGACTCTCCACGCAAAACGCTCCCTGTGATGCTTCTCAACGTCCATTCACCCCGACAATAAAGGGGCTTCACGAGAACGTAACTCTTCGCATGAAAATCGCCGTGTGCATGAGACTCCTTGAGCACGCGTACCTGCATGGAAAACTCCATGCGAAAAACGGATACCCTTTTCAGTTAAGTTAGTTGGCGATGACGGCAAACGCTTGTGCGTCTATCTGGTATGGGTACCTGCATGCAGGCAACCACCGCCGCCGAGTTTCTGGCCATTCACGAGGCTCTCCACCATGTCACTGACTGCAACAAACGCGCGCTGAAAGACGGCTGCTGTGCCACCAGCCTCACCTTCGGTGTCTGAGTCCTCCTGCCACAGGACAACGAGCGAACAGCTAAAAAGCACATTAAGCGCCATAGCGGCGACTTCAGCTGACAGTATAGAGAAGATTCCTGGGCGAACGTGCAGGGTTGAAAAGAAGCCCAACATAAACACCCTCATAGCATTTCACGAAGCCCGCGACAATTCATCCATTATTGGCACTCTTTTCCGCGGAGTCCGTGGACTCCAGATCCTTGCACCTTGCCGTGTCCTGCTGATCAACTGAATTGACTAGTACTGCAAAATGTGTACCCGTGCGCCGGTACAATGGCCAAGTCACACGAAATGAGACGCGTGAGCCTATTTGACGGTGCCTAGACAATCAATGCCCTTATCGATCTAGTTTGAAATTCTTACCCCTATGGGAAGTACTTGTCGGTGTACCATGACGCTGGACACCGAGGATGAAGTCGTAACTTTTGTTGTTACTATGTAAGGTGCTGTTGTCCGTCCACAAGCTAGTCAATACGCTGTACGGCAGATCAAATACAGACAAAGACGCTTTCTATAAAGCACTTGTCAGTTCAAGATCACAAGTCGATTACTTCCACCTAAGCTCCTAATCCGGTGCTGGAGGCTGGGTTGTTTAATAGATATGAACTGTGAATGGAACTATAGAGCTTCCAAGCCAGGAATTTTAGCAATCTCGTCAGCTACTCTGCAAGAGCCACCAGGGACAATGACCAGACGGCGTGGTGGATCGATAAAGAACATGAGGTTCCAAGTTGAGACAGTGAGGATGAGATGGGACGAGCAGAGGCATTCGAGTCCATGCGCATTCTTGAAACGGCTTTTTTCGCCTAGTGGTCCGAGCTAATATACGGGTTATGCATGCAGCGCTGCGCGCACGAAACATGAGCGTGTCTCTTCGTGCCAAGACAAAAACTGTGGACAAACAAAAATAATGAGTAGGAGTCAAGCCACACCGGTACTTACTTGAGTCAACGTTCAAAGTTGTCTGGACTCGATCCATGCATCAAGCAGATCATGGCATCATCATAGAGCCTGGGGGAGAAGTGCACAGCCACAGCCTGAGTCGCGCGTTGCAACCTACCACACGCGGTGACCTCAATCAGCGTCAACGTCTTGCTCTCGAGTCCTAAACATTATCATGTCGTTCGAGAATGCTCCCGTCACCAAAGGTTCAACGAGGCTACTTCACTTCATCAACCAGCTCACTTACCCTTCCCTACTGTGTTGCAGGTCTCATGATGGGTAGCGCATTGACATCCATCATCGGTGGTATTTTCGATGTCAAGCACTACTTACACCTTCAGGTTCGAGTCTCAGTCCGTAAAACAGAAAGATTTTTGGCTCAGCTAGCTATATTCTTGCAGCTTGTGCCTCACGTGTCACGCAACCATCAGGTATCCGAGTAAAGTCCATCCATACTTCATCAAACTGAATCTCAACTACAACTACTTCTTTGCAGTACTGGCGCCTCTTGCTTCATCATACTGCATTCTCAAATTCAAGCGATCTCCTCATTGCCGAGATTCTGCTATATGGCGTCGGTGTACATATAGAACGTCAGTTTGGAAGTGTTAAATTCGCGGTGTGTAGCAATATATCCGTTCTGATGTCGATGCACTAACCTGTAGCAAAGTCATTTACCGTGGCTTCTGTGCTGCTCGCAACCATACTAGAGTTTCTTACACTCATACTATTCCACAATGTGGGAATCAACCAGATCCCGTCAGGTCCATCGGCGCTACTCTTCAGTATCCTTTACCAGTGGTATAGGCTGATTCCTCCAGCTTACCATTTTCGAATATTTGGAATTGCCGGAAGCAATAAAGCATTCGTGTACATACTTGCTTCTCAGGTAATACCTTGCATCTAGTCCATTCTCTATCGTTAATATAACTATACAGCTTGCTTTAGGGCACCTTCCGGGTTCATTTGCCCCAGCGGTCGTTGGATTGCTCACTGGCTTCATATATCGCTCCGAACTTGTCAATATTAAAAGCTGGCGACTATCGCCGTCCATAATCCGCCTTAGTACTCGTTTCTTGCTTCCATTAGTGGGCTCTACTCGCGCACCACGGCGGTCTACCCGTGCTCGACCCGAAACAACCCATCAGACGCCAAGCCCTGACATCGGGAATGAAGAAGTAATCACCACCGCGCGTCCTTCGCCAGGCACAGAAGACACTGGAGGTTCCGTCGTGCGGGAATGGGTAAATGAGCTCACGGGGAGGAACGAACAAGGCACCACAGGGGTTCGTGTCCCGAATGATGCTGAGATTACTCAGTTGACAACAATGTTCCCAAATATGCAACGAGCCGTTATCGTCGGGGCATTACAGAGGAGGTTAGCTTTCTCATTATTCCAAGAGATAGTGTTGGGCTGACATCTGACATGTAGTCCAAACATCGAAAGTGCAGTTGAATTGCTCTTGGCATCCTGATGATTTCGGTTCGGGCATCCTCGCATACATCAGAAACTTTCCCGTTCGGAACAGTGTCTCAGTCATTCTTGGAATACATATATATTTTTGCACACTAAGATACGTAGCTTGATGTAAGAACATCTTCAAGCCGCGGACTCGTGCTCATCCCCTTCATACCCCTCACCATCCTCGTCCTCGGTAGTGAAAGCAGTCATAGGCACAGCGTAGAGACGAATCACCGACTGAAATGTGTGGATGAGAATGGGCCCAAAGAGAATAGTGTGATTGTACCTTATTGGGGTCCTTTATAAGGACGTACTTGCCCTCAGGCATCTTCATACATAAGTCGGTGATCGTTCTGACGATGCCCCAGCCATTGGCAAGAGAGACATTCAACTGAGCAGCAAAGTCGGTTGGACGCATGGAAGCCGTGCTTAGAATGACATGTCGTGTGTTGTCTTTGGGGTTCCCGCGCGATATATAACTGTGGACGCAGGTCAGGAAAATTCGACAACAGAGATTGTTAAACACAAAGAACAAAGTACTTGGAAGTTCAAATAAGAAACAGTGCTTACCCTATTTTCATGAGTTCAGCTCCTGCCAGCACACTCTGTACGGTCCACTTGGCAAGTTTGCAACTGTTGTTTTTCATTTCTGTAGCAACTACAGCGCCACGCTGTGAATCCAGCTTGGATCGCCAGTCAGGAGCACCGCCTGCACCCTGGGCACGGGGGTCAAATTCATTCAA
>QLOO01004370.1:0-13697 GCA_003313855.1 Suillus sp. MG131 | reverse complement strand
AAAGACTATCCTGGTTTTCCATTGTGAATTCAGCGCAAAGAGAGCTCCAACATTGTAAGCCGAAAATGACCTCGCCATTTCCTTCCTGACACAAATTTCACGACGCCCTTCAGTGCCAAACACCTCCGTGCCAAAGATCGCGCGATGAATAACCACATATATCCAAAGATTCACTATCCGGAAGTTTACATCTTGGAAGGCGGGTACTGTGAATATTATAAACAGTGTGCTTCTCGCTGTCGTCCTCGGGGCTACGTCACAATGGACGACCCCAACTTTGCACTCGCCCGCAAAGAGGACTTGGACCAGTTCCGCAAGGGCAAATTTGGACGCACCAAGTCATACGCCTACGGCGACCTAACTTCGAAGGTCACTGGCATGGCCCAACAACCACCCAAGAGGAATACAGCGCCTGCTGGTGCTCCCCAGCTATTTGCTGCCGCAAATGCTGCTCGTACTCGTCGTAATGGTCTCTCGACTGTGACTGAGATCGGTAATATTACCCAGACAGACGACGAGGAGACCGACATCGGCGACAGCCCTTGCCCCCCTCCCAATAAAGGTACCATGCTGCTGTCAAAGGCGAAAAGATTGGGTCGCGTCGGTATGACCCGCTCTGAAACTTTTGACGCAACTCGCATGGCTGCTTATTAGTTTCGCCATCCTCCATCACTGCTCCATTGTCTTGTACGTTCAAAGTACCGTTTATCGCGTCTGCTTTTTGCATGTCCAGCGATTTGCGATTAGCTTGATCTCTTCATAATCAGGATTGATCAATCTTTCTCTACCCCCACGTGTCGAACGCCCGGAACCCCATTGCGCTTATCCGTGTCGTTCAAATATTCTCTCCGATGACCTGCTCAGAAACAACCGTTTGTTACGCCATGTTACCGCACGCTGATCTCAACGCTAGTTATGCTCTACGCTGCTCAGCCTTATTCGGTATTTTTCCCGACCTCACAGTGAAGCCTTCCCGATACGTCCCGCCAAGCATCTTTTCACCGTCATACAAAGTCCCTACCAACCATCCAATGCATTGGACACTCCATTTGTTCGCATCAGTCATGTCCTATCTTCCGGCCGTGGCTCCTCGACTCTCCTACAACTGTTTCTATGTGCCATAGACAATTTTCGCTGCATCTCTTAAATATGTGTTCATCATCTCTTTCTTCTCAGTTTGATTCTTTATTTGCCTCGCATCTAAGACCATCGATAGCTATTTATGTCCTTTGCGGTCTCCCCTGTCTCCTTTCGCTTCTTCAGTGTTTATCCGCTAGGATTCATCCCTTGGCATCTTTCAATCATCAAATGTCAAACATCTATTTATCCTTAACTCTCAGCCTGCCGAGTACAACGTGAGCTTCGATTCTGTTCCTGCTGGACATGATTATCGATGTACAGTTGGCTTGTAATAGCATGTGGATAACCACGATTTTGTATTCACTTTTTGTTCAATATCTTCCATTCATGTTCGTTGACGTTATTTATTGTTATGGACATGTTATTGCATGGCTTCGCATCAGTGGAGGAAGCTATTACTGAAGTTATCAGGCCTGGTCTATCACGAGTCAGCGTGCTTCACTGATCGCCAGCAAAGGTGTGAGTGAGATTCTTTATCCAACACACCATGCATCAGTCTGGGATAGCCATTCCCCAGCAAAATAATTATTAATGTCGACAGAGCTAATCCGAGATGCTGATGAGCGTCTGAGCTGGGCTTGTCTGCTATACCTTCAACGGTAAAATGTTATTCAAGTTAACACCCGGTATCATCTTTAAGTTGTACGAAATACTGACCTTTCGCCGCAAGTACTGGAGGTGTCACTCCTCGAAGTTTGTTGCCAATTGCAAGATCGATCGAACCTCGAACGACGTGAACCATAGGAGGCAATCTTGCGTAAGCAGACTGCAGCGACACGAATCATGTCAGCAGCTGTCCTTGGTTTGGAAGATCATTAGCTAGACGCAAGATGTTCCAACGAGATCCTCGAGCTGGCGCGTTTCTCGGTGGTGACCGCGTGTCAGGGCAAGATATACGGGATCAGAATGGTACGTGGTTCGGTGGTTGTTAGTCTTCAGCTCAAATCGTCGGATCAGTGACCGCGGCCTTGGCCATCGCAAACATCGTCAAAAGCTCTTTGGGTCCACTGGGGCTCGATAAAATGCTTGTTGACAACATCGGAGTGCGCATCTTTTGTTACAGGTTCAAGCCTTTGTTTCTTACTTTCAGCAGGAAGTGACCATCTCGAATGATGGTGCAACTATCCTGTCTCTTCTATCTGTAGAACACCCAGCAGGAAAGATTTTCGTTGATCTCGCGCAAAAGCAGGACAAGGAGGTTGGGGATGGTACAACCTCTGTGGTTATCATTGCATCCGAGCTTCTTCGACGCGCGAACGAGCTCGTAAAAGCAAAAATACATCCGACCACGATCATCACAGGCTACAGACTTGCTTGCAGAGAGGCTGTCAAGTTCATGCAAGATCAACTCAGCATAAAAGTTGATTCTCTCGGTCGTGATGCACTTGTAAATGCTGCCAAGACTAGCATGTCTAGCAAGATCATCGGAAAGTACGTTGTTTGGAAACTTTTGGCAGTGCCTCCCCTCATATCTATCTGAAGTGATGATGATCTATTTGCCCCTATGGCTGTGGATGCCATGCTTGCTGTTAAGACTATTAACTTGCGCGGTGACATAAAATATCCTGTCAAGGCTGTCAACGTGCTCAAGGCTCATGGCAAGAGTGCCAGAGAATCTCTGTACGTCCAAGGTTATGCACTGAACTGCACAGTTGCTAGTCAAGGTCCACATGCTTTTTTCTTGCGTCAAATATTCACTAACTTAGGATATCTAGCAATGAAAAAACGCGTAACCAATGCAAAAATTGCATGTTTGGACATCAATCTTCAAAAAGCCCGTATGCAGCTGGGTGTGCAGATCCTGGTTGAAGATCCAAATCAACTAGAGGAGATCAGGAAGCGGTTAGTTCTCAAAGTAATTGATCATGTGGTCCTTGTTTGAACGTGCTTTTGCAGTGAAGCAGAAATCACCCTGGAAAGAATTCGCAAAATTTTGGCATCAGGAGCCAACGTTGTTCTGACCACAAAGGGCATTGACGACTTATGTCTAAAAGAATTTGTTGAAGCTGGCGCAATGGCAGTTAGAAGGTGCAGAAAGGAGGATCTCCGACGCATCGCAAAGGCAACAGGTGGCACGCTCATCTCAAGTCTCGCGAACTTGGAAGGTGAGGAGACATATGAGGCCAGCTACCTTGGTTCAGCGGACGAAGTTGTCCAGGAGCGCATCTCCGATGACGAATTGATCCTCATCAAGGGCACCAAGGTAGTCAACTCTGCGTCCATCGTTCTGCGTGGAGCGAATGACTACATGCTAGATGAGATGGAGAGAGCGTTGCATGACACCCTTTCCATAATTAAACGTACTTTAGAGAGCGGAGCTGTTGTTCCTGGAGGTGGTGCGGTTGAATCTGCCCTCAGCATCTACTTGGAAAATTTTGCGACAACCTTAGTGAGTTTCATATTTATTGACATTCCCCTCAATGATTCTATGACTATGCATCAGGGATCGCGAGAACAGCTGGCGATCGCCGAATTCGCTGCAGCTCTGCTTTCAATCCCAAAGCAGCTTGCCGTCAACGCTGCGAAGGATTCCACCGATCTTGTTGCAAAACTGCGTGCTTACCATCACGCCGCGCAGAACGCGCCTGCGGGTGATCCGAAAAAAGTGCTACTTCGGTATGGCCTCGATCTTATGAACGGAGATGTCCGTGACAATGTTGTGGCTGGTGTGCTGGAGCCAACGATGAGTAAAGTCCGGAGTTTAAAGTCGGCGTATGAGGCTGCCATTTCGCTTTTACGGATTGATGACGCTATTCAATGCGTACCGGGTAGGCGATTGTTCTCTCACCCGGAAGTCTGTCTTACTGAACCTAACAGAGCCCAAGCCGGAAGCAGATTCACATGGTCATTAGATACAGACAGCCTTGCTCTTACGTGTAATTCATACGTCTATAATGCTTACATTGAAAAGTATGCAATTGTCTCTGAGAATGGCCGGAAATGCACTTCTACGCGATTGTCACGTGATTGTTCCACGCGCGGTTTGTTTGTGGGGACTCGCGTTGCACTGCTTAACCTTCTCCTCACCGCGCTGCATTTGCAAAGCCATCTTAAATTTCAAGTACTTGGACAGACACGCTAGCCTGCGGGGGACTGGATTTAATCATATTTCTCCCTGACTTATATTCTCATGCTTTAGGCTTATGCTAATGCCACAGGAAGATTCGAAAGCCGTTACCAGGCTTGCATTTCTCCCACAGATCAGACAGCGTTTCCAGACCCTCATATGGACTTGTCTCGATTTCGACCTCGTCAGATCTGCAGCTTTCTATGCGGAACTTTACCTTGTCATGGACGAGAACAACCACGATGCGCGTCATCTTCATGCTACGGCACTTCTTCGATCCGGTCAACCACATTCAGGGCTACAATTAGTCACTGGTGTTCAACAGTCGAGATGTAGCGGATGCTTGGAGATCAAGGGAAAGTGTTGTACTGCTCTCGGTCGGCACAGGCTAGCACACGAAGCCTTTGACGCTAGTTTACAGGATCCTACCTATGCCCCGACAGGTGCGTATTCTATTCCGTATTGGCATACACTCACTGATCTTTTCTGCAGCTTCTATGGGCACTCAAACCTCGCGCGCATTTCCGAAGGAAGCTGCAACACGATGTCGGTCTGGAACGATGGCAATGAAAGGCAATCTTCCTGAGCAGGCTACTCATAGCTTCCGACAAGCTCTCGCACTCAACCCCATGTTGTGGGAAGCATTTGAGGGCTTGTGCTCTCTTGGTGACCATCTTGAGCTTATTGTCATATCCTGCAACTAACTTGGTTAACTTCCGTTTTTAGGTACGGCTCCTGATGTAGATGAGATCTTTCCAATGCGTCCCGCCCCAGTCAAACAGGGTCCGCCGGAAGAGCCTCCACTAGCCAAGGCCCTATCTGGCCCGATTGCTACTGGTGTTGGATTTTTTACGCCTGACATCACTGCCAATACCACTCTATTTCGTGGCCGCAAGAACGTTCCTCAGGCTTTCCGAATGGATCCTTCACTAGATCCACGCGATTCCATGTAAAGCGGCTACGACCCTTTCATGTTACAATATGTCTGACATGGTCTTCTGCATCATTTTTAGCGCTACTAACGAACCGTTTTTTCAAACGGAAAACTCATTTCTTCACCCGCCACCCCGTAATTCTAAATTCGAGCCAGCAGGGCCTGGCCCGTCTCAGCCTGCCGCTCGACCGCTATCTTCGGCAGAAGAGACTGGTCCCGTGCAGAAGAGACTTCGATCAACGATCCGACAAAAGAGCACTGAGACTGTCGCATCCAAGCCATCCAAGTTGACAATGGACGAAACATCGAAAAAGGCACGCGCACGCCCGGCCCTAAAATTTGCTAATATCTTCTCATCACCGGGTCGTCGTTCTCAGCCCGTCATATCATCCAGGCCAGTTGCTGGTGGAGGAATTACCAAGAACGAGAGAGGAAGTGCTGCTGTTGCGCCGCGGCGAAGCACGCGGCTCTTGAGCGGCACTACTAGCAAGCCTCTCAAGGTTAGTGGGTGAATTTTGAGCCTGTTTACCTGGCTGTATTTTGGTCTAATATAAATCACTGACTTGTTTCTTGAAGCATCCCCCTCCACGAGATCGTCGCCGACAGTTGACTACCTCGCGATCGCGATCAATAGACTCGGATGGTGAGGATGATGCCAATTTGCACGGAGAGGTCGCGTCTTCGACCTCACCAACTTCGAACGCTCAGTCACCTCCCTCTGAGACATCTCCCGCACCAAGTAATTGGACCGCGGCGCATGAACTTGCTGCTCAGGAGGCGTACGATTCAGAGATGGCAGACCAATACATCTATGATCTGCTCCGGCGATTTGCACGTGCCACTCGAGCCTTATCCAAATATGATTGTTACTCCTGTCTTATGGAACTCGACCAGATACCGCTTGCACACCAGCAATCATCATGGGTATTGGCGATGGTGGGCCGAGCCCATTATGAACGACTCGAGTACGCGTCAGTACGTAATTATCATTGGCACCGCTACATGCTTCTTTCTGTTTACGTTATTTATTACTTATAGGCAGAGCGAGCGTTCAGGGCAGCTCGAGCTCTGGAGCCTTATCGGTTGGGCGATATGGAGGTTTACTCAACTCTTCTATGGCACCTTCAGCAAAACGTGCAGCTTTCATATCTCGCACAAGAACTTATGAACATAAACCCACGCTCTCCGCAGGCGTGGATCGCAGTTGGCAATCTTTTTTCCTTACAGAAAGAGCGGTCTCAGGCCCTTACGTGTTTTCGACGAGCTGCTGAAATGGATCCGTCCTGTGCTTACGCGTACACCCTTAGCGGACATGAGTCAATTGATGAAGACCTAGACAAAGCTATCGGATTCTTCCAGACTGCCCTCCGCGCAGATCCGCGACACTATAATGCTTGGTTAGGTTTATATGACACATAGGGTGGCTTCTCATGCTGATTGACTTCGCCATAGGTATGGTCTCGGCACGTGTTATCTGCGGATGAGTAAAATACGCCTTGCTGAGTATCACTATCGCAAGGCGGTTGAAATTCATCCAAATAATGCAGTTTTGTTAGGTTGTGTGGGCATGGTGTGTCACTTGTTTGATACGACTTTCCTGACTCTAAACCACCCTTGCTGTGGCTATCTGCTTCTCAGGCTGTCGAACGTCGAGGGGACAAGGTGGCTGCGCACTCCTTATTTGATCAGGCAGTTCGCGTAGCACCAGACAATGCGCTCGTTCGTTATCGTCGAGCGAAAATCCTTATCTCTATGAAAAGATACGCTGTAAGTGAACACCTAGTTACCAGCCATGATCGGGATGTTGACCTCCTTTTTTTTTTACATAACTTTTCTCCCACGCTCGCAGGAAGCGCTGGAAGATCTACTTCAACTTCGTGACTCATCTCCCGAGGAGTCAAATGTAGTGTTCCAGATTGCGAAAGTGTATCGATTGACGGGCGATGAGGTAAGATCGGCGCACTGGCTCGCCATAGCACGCGATACATCCCCAAAGAGCGTCAACAAACTGAAGAAACTTATTGATACCGTAAAGGACGAAGAAGGCAAAGATGACCAGATGGATGAAGGTTGAGGGGCCGCATCTGTCGGGACGGCGTTCATGTCGTGTAGATAGCTGCGAGCTCGGTGCATATAACTTTTTTTTTATCGGCGTGGTGGCGTTATCGCAAAGGAGGTTGTTTGGACATGTTTATTGATATGGCCCGGCGGTGACCCGGGTAAATGCTTCTTTCCGAAGTGCATCATTTTGAGTCATTGTCACGGTTCTCTATTTCAAAATTCCTATATAAGACCGTCTTCGCCCCCTGCCGTCCCCACCTTTTCCTCCCCGTCCATCACCATGTCTGCATAATAAGCCCTCCGTCTTTAAAGAGAGCCCCTGTTCAATTCATCATTGCCGCGTCCCTTTAAAGAACGTAGGCCATCACTCTACTGAAGTATGGTTAACAAACTTGCCCGTAAATCCAACAACGGCACCATTTTGTTCGAACCCTTCATTGTCTACCGCATACACCGGTCAAACCAGTTTCAACCCTGGTAGAACCATTTTCGACTCGGGTATGTTGCATATAGGCTTTGCCAGGAAAGAATCTGCTAACGTTCACGCATCAGACGCCACTCCATCATACGTCTTGGAATCCACCGCTTCTCACATGTCAGCAGAACCCGTAGACCTTTCCACCATGGCTCGTTCCAAACTACATTCAGCTATGGGAGGCAGCCTCCACCGCTGGGTGCTTCTCAAAAACTCCATATTTAGGCCACCTCGTGCCCCCTATGTGCCCAGCGTGGCGACCAGTTCTTCCTATTCAAAGCATGTTTATATTTCAAGCGACGACGGGGACAATGAAGACGAGGATGAAGAGGAATTGGATTCGTTCATGTTCCCTGACGCTTCCAAACTTGTGGGGGTCGGAGCCAGTACATCCGAAGCTGAGTGGCTCGACTCACTTTTAGAATCCCTAGTCGAAGGCGGAGAGGATGCATCGGATGCCGACGTTCGCATATCCGTCCTAGCGGCTGAAGATGATGAAGATCCTCCACTTAGCCCCTTAACATCACCGATGTCTTCGTCGGACGACCTACTCAGTCATCAAGCATACGTTGTTCCATATCCTGTGCCATATCCGCCATTCCATCCACCACTTGTTCGTCCATATGACCTTGGTCCCATCATTGAGTCTCCTGTTTCACCATTTCCAGCGTATGATGCTCTACCCTACTATGATGCCGACGAGTTAGACGATCTGGCTGTCCCGGAAGCTATAGAGGACACTTCCGACGACGAGTCCGACGCCCTTTCTACGCCTTCCTTGGGGCGCTCGTCAGAACTTGACTTTGTGGATCCGACGTCGCTCCCTCTTCCAGGGCAACGGAGGAGGCGACGGTCACAGCCTCATGTGTACATCCGACACCCAGATTCTTATTTTGATCGTTATACGCTCGACCCCCTCCCGTTTCCCGATGAAGATCATCATTCCACTTCGTATAATGCTGTCTATCATGAATGTTAGTTTCACCTTTTTTAACCTAGAATCTGCTCTATAGTAAGTCACATTAGTGTACATATGCGTCACTTTGTTCATGTATGTCACGTCTCATTTTGGGAATATGGTATTCGCTTCCAGAACTCCGTCTCTCACGACATTACGCTACCGGTGTGGGAATATAGGGTTGTTGCGAACAGCGACGACGGAATAGGGCGCATCACGTGTTGAACCGAAATGTTATTGAATGCGGAAGAGAAGCTTTCCAACGTGGGAAGAGGACGGCACTCGAGGTGCGGTACTGAGCATGAGATCAGCCCGCATTCGTTGTTACGGTGATCAATCCCACCTAGTCGCATCAGATACGGAGATTCAACCTCTAGCTTCGACTGGGGGTGGCTGCGGCGAGGGTCCATAAAACTCAATCTTTCAAGCGATAGTGTACACGTACTTGTCCGTGTAATCGCTGAACCGGTTGGCAACAAAGACAACGCGCGCCAGTCGTTCTTCTGACCAATTAGCACCAATAATGTTTTCGTACAGCTTCAGGTCACAATGCGGCATATACAGGATTGTTGGACCTTCTACCACATGTTTTCCATCCTGGAATAACACAGGCGCTCATCAGACACTATCATACATGACAAAACAAAAGACTTGCTGTGTCTGGCAAACATCGCATCCCGAGGCTCTGGAACAGTGCCTTATCTGCATCCGTAAACACTGGATCATACACGGACACATTTGATAGACCCTGTACAAGGAACCAGCGTCAGAAAAGTAGCGCTAGTACAAATGTAACCTACTATTTCCAAGGTGGTGCATGAACTGATGAGGAAAGCCAGTTGCGCTCGAGCCTCGCGCGACGATGAGGGACTCCCCAGGCCGAGACATAGCACATCGGGACATGACATATCAGTCTTCCGCAGTGCGTCTTGGACGAGACCTGTTCTCAATGAACAAGATACTCGGACGACAGAAGCCTGCTCCCAACCTAGACAGATCGTTATCCAGCCATCGGATTCAATAACTGCTTTGCAACGATCTACGAGATCTATCAGCAAAGGCGGTTCGTGTCTGCAATCACCTCTCCGATTCTTTCGAGCACGAGCACGAGTCGTGGCTTGTGAATATGCAAATGAGGTGTCTTCCATTGCCGAACAAGATCCCTTGATCTGAGGCTGCGCCCGCGTGGCAGGTGGGTGAAAGATAGAACAAGCGAATTATTGTGATGCGGACGACTCGGAAAAGCTTCCCCACCGGCTCGCACAATGGCAGAAGTCCAAGTCTGGGGATTGATCCTGTCAATACTTTTACTGGAACGATGCAAAAAAAGACATCCTACCGGCTTGCGCAAAAGCCCGGAGATCGCTAGTATTATAATCACCAATATTATTGGCAAGTGCCAGCCTGAGTACTGGCAGCACCCGAAGCTGTGATGATACCACAAGGTTTGCAATGTTGTAAATAAGATTGCATATTGATCTGTTACAATGATGGCGAGCTCCTTGTTAACAATCTCAGAGTAATACCCAAAGAGGCACATTGAAACTACAGAGTTTGCAGGGCCCACAAATCGTCTCCTAGATGCGTGACAATCTCGACAGCGACATCTTTGTTCAGCTTCCGCATGTCTTCCGTGCTGAGCTCGGTAATCCCAATTCCAACAGCGTGCTCTTTTCCCTCAGCATGTACAGCAACAGCAGTACCTTTTGGCAATGCCTCCTCAGGTGGCGGAAGGTAACCTCCAGCTGAAGTTAATCCGGGGCACATCATGGGAGCGCCCGCCAGCAGAAAGCGAATTGCGCCCCTGTCGACGCCAACCTTAGGTAGAATGGACGGATCTGTAGTTGGTGCATTTCACATGTGCCACATCATCAGACCCGAGGAGTGGCTTACACTGGTGAAGTAATCGAAGGGTGGGGTAGAACGGCCCATCAAAATGCTGGAAAAAGAGGGGTACGCTTTGGACTGAGTATATTGAGATGTGTTCTCTGCTTCTTGTCATACAGACCAAGGAAGTTAGACAGACCCGTCAGATTAGGATAGCTGGAAGGATGTACCATTTTACATGGATTAAAGTCTCCTTCTTGGGCCAGATCACTTCGAGTGTCTCTGGTCCGATTTTCCACTGCTGAAGCACAGCAGCCCTTATCGATCGCTGTACAGAGGACTTGGGTGGCGTTTGGCCAGCGATATCTGTGGAAGGCGTAAACCTAGGATGCAATCGTGAGCGAGCCGCTGCGTGAATACGATGCTAGTATATACTTTTTGAACATCGTGATGGTGATGAATGAAGCTTCCACCGGGTTCAGCGCACGCCAAACAGGATCTACCACAATCTACCACAATCTTAGTAACAACTATAACACTGGCCCATGCTTGCATCAGCTCTGTTTCTCTGTTTCAACGACATCGCTCCGCTTCCATGCCCTGAAGTAGTTTCTTTGCTTCCACATTGTGGTTTTCAAGTACAGTGTGAACTCTTTTCTTCAGTAGATTCGGATTTCACAGCCCTTCCTCGATCGACGGTAAGACGAAGATACGGAAATGCAAGTCGTAGAACACGCGACTCGTCGACTACTTTCAACGCGTAGACGTCCTGAAAAGACTTCCGAGGTATATGACTGGTCAGATTGAAGGCGGAGAGAACAAGGATGGTTCAAGTAAGCCTTATCTCGTGCTCTGCCTCATGGGCCTCTTCATTGATCAATCCTAGGTACCCAAATGTCGCTACAGAAGTTCCCTGCATTGAAATATGGCCGATAGTGGAAACCCGTGTCAATTCGTCGAACCCGCTGCTGATACTGTCCTGAGAACGGTTCTTGACAATTCTCCTGAAGAGGAGATGGTCATGGCTTCTCAAGATCGATGTTATCTTCCTCATCAAGAGACCAGCGGAGGTCAATGCCTATCGTTTCACTGCCATCCTCTCATGAACCCGGAGCTGTGCTCAAATGCTCGCCTTCGTCTAATCCCAACCGTCGGTCGTGGAGCGCCTCCTGCGACATGTTAAGACGCCATCCGTAGTTTACCGTCTTCAAGTATGCTCTTATATGCAGCATTCTGTGTGGCAGCTTACCCAGTATCGCAATTCAGTGGCTTTCGTCGGAACAGCTCATGAGCTAATTGATTGAGCTGCTTTTCCCGTTGTGCATCAGCGACATGTACATAGTAGTCTCAGAACTGATAAAGGGTATACGTTCTATGGCTACTGCGTTACCTGTGCCAGAAATTCGGATAGTCCGCAGCAGCGTTACTTTTGTTCCAGGGGGCTGGCAAGGCCCGAGGAGTGCGAACGTTTACATATGCAATGATTACTTCCGAAGTTCCACAAATTCACTTGAGGTGAGCAAAATAAACCCTTTACATTGGTGATTTGACGAAGCCCGTAAATTAGTGCCTGTCATAAGCGATAACCGCGAGCGATGTCATATGTACGCACTTCGCTATGGTCAGTTTCTACTCGATGTCGACCCACCACCATGTTCCGATTGTTTCCCGGTACTGCTATCGCTAAAGCAACTCGGTCAGTTCAGAGAGACACGGATACGCCGATGGGCACAGATTATACCACGAGCACATTCCACGATACAGATCGAGCTGAGGAAGATTAAGGAAGACGATTAAGGAAGAAGACTTCTTTATCACTCAATCGCCCAACCGGTACAATCCCCCCATGTATTGCTTGCCGGGTTCAGTGACCGTGTGGCTGCGAGATGATCTGCGTATTTACCAGTAACGGAGGGTAGTCGCGAAGGAATGATAACAATTTTCAGTATTCCTTGGCTTCAAATGAGTGGGAACAATAAACCTATCCCTCAGGCCTCGGGTACAAGCCTGTCCGATCAATATTGTATGTTTAGAATCTTAGATTCCGTGGTCGTACATTCAGGCGACCTTCCGTGGGCCTCTATCTAAAGTACAACGCCTAGTTGTACTGGAAAGTTAAGTTTGAACTCAACGCGCCACTTCCAAGCCTACAGGGGACAGCACGTTCCTATCAGTGCGAGGAGGAGAAATAATGTGGACTACATACTCCTGCCCGGGGAATGAATCATGCGCCCTATGCCTGCGTAATGCAGCTTATCATGTCCAAACAAGTCGCTGGCAACTATAGGGGTGAGCCATTGAGGCGCACTTCAGAAAAAACAGTTGCCCTCGTTTCAAGAGTCCGTCTTTAACAGATATATACTACTTTCTTTGAATTGCCTGGCTTACACACTAATACATTAGATATCGAGAACACAAGAAATCTTCGATAGCAGAATGGGTTGCTATAACAAAGGATGATAAAATGAGATTCGTCCACTTTCTGAGAAAAGGGAAGTGAGACGTAAGGTGCATGCAGGGTGAGATGGGGCGTGACTTGTGCGAAGAGCTACAGTACATTGCAGAAGGACAGGGACTTTTCATGAGATATCCTCGTCTTTATCCTCGAGCTGCGAAGGTTTGAGCATGCCAGGAATACGCATGGCCATCTCTCGCTCTGCTTGGGCCTTCATCTGCGCTTCTGCTTCCTTTTCTTCCAAAAATAGCTCAGCATTATCGCCAGAGGAGAACTCTTTAAGCTGGATGAGGAAGTCGCGTAGAGCGAGCTTAAAGCGGTTGATATCACCGTGGAACTCGCCAAGACCCGAGACGAAGACTTGAACTTGCGAGCTGCAGAATTCATTCAGAGATGCCAGCAGGAAAATGAAAAAGGGGACGTACTTCTGCACATGAGGGAATGCTGTTTTCAATAGATTGGCACAATATTCCTTAAGGAACACGGAATTTGAGACAGTGGGATCTGCCATCTGCGCAGGATCAAACAGGGGTGCCTGGATCTGGTTCGTCTCAACCAGCTGGAACATGCGTGCGAGTAGAAGACTTTGAAGTTTGAAACCACTCTTGTGGTCCGTGTCCGTGAGTACAAAGAATATATCTTGCACAATACTCAGGAAGTACTGTTGGAAAAATGCATTGCTGACGGCGGTCTCTGCGCCCGCAAAATTGTTAACCACCTCAAGGCACACTAAAAAAAATTGTAAGTGCGCCCTCTCCATGTACATGAAGTACATGCTCA
>QLOO01004365.1:0-16679 GCA_003313855.1 Suillus sp. MG131 | reverse complement strand
TCCTCGCGACACTTGTAACCACCCTGGAAGGCGCAGTGAGGAGCGGAAGTCGAAAAGATTTCAAGGCGTACGCTAGGAAAGTTCTACCCCGATCGGAAATTGCGGATTCGGTGGAGGGGACAAACTCGAGTCCAGACTCGATGGTATGTTCAGAAACCTCTGCACATGCCGTGGGTTCCACTGCTTCGTCATCTCTGGTCGTTAGTAAACTTGCTCCGTCGTCTGGCCACATGACCATCGGTATCAACGAAGTGACAAGGAGACTTGAGTTGCAGTTGAAGTCTGTCCGACATTCGGTTACACTCACTACCACGCCTCATGCCAGTCCAATACTCCCCGACATTCCTCCCATTGCTGCCGTCTTTGTATGCCGTGCCGATGTCAATCCCCCGATTTTATTGGATTACATCCCTCACCTTGTAGCAGGATGCAACTCTATACGCCCTGAGTCTAACCCTCTTGGAGATCGGCAGCCCCTGAAATTGATCGTCCTACCAAAGGGCTCAGAGTCTGCACTTGCGCAGGCGCTTGGTCTGAGACGAGCGGCCGTAATAGCTGTTCACGTAAGCATTTCAGACGTTAGGATCCTTACTTCTGACGCCCTCGATAGAATGATGCCCCGTATTTACCAATTTTTCGCGATATGCTTCAATCTGTACCTGTGATCAGCGCACCTTGGCTTGTGCCTCCAGTCCAGCCCAATTCTCCGAAATGCTTGATTCCTACTCATATCAAACAACTCCGCACTACTGCACCCAAAGATATGAAATCTGCAAAAGAACAAAGGGCAAAAGCAAGAGTTGCAGCTAAGAAAAATGGCGCAAAACCCAGGCCAAAGAAATGTCTCCTCACGACAGCAAGACTTGACGCATAAACCCGCAATATACAACGTCACGCTCCATATGTTGGTGAGTATTCGTCCGCAAGTACCGATTGATCGCTCATCTTATTGTGACATAGTTCGTTGGTTATGTGCACCATCCTCTTATTGGAGCCTTTTATTTGTAGTTCTCCTACCTTCACTGCCCGGACAATACGGGAGTCGCATGGATTTAGTATATGTGAATTATTGACAGCTGAGCAATACATGGGTCTATGCGTTCCATTTAGTACTCGTATTGTGAGTCAATCTATCCAATTATACGAATAGGATGTCCTCTAGGCCCCTCGCTCCTCAATGCCCAAGGGTTCTTGGCATATGCCGTGACCACTCCCAGGGGAAAACGATAGGAAACCACGGACATCCCTAGATCGACGCTAGAAAAAATACAGACATTGTGGTCCTACTACTCCCAATAAAGTACATCATGGCATCTCATTTGAAACATTGTTACAAACATAATCGTTCGACGCAAACCAAGAAACAGGCTGTGGGACGTAATTCACAACGCACACGATTCGCCACTCCAAAGCATAAATCTTAAACGTGAAGCTAGTACGAGTGATACACATTAATATTGCAATCGTTTGTGTCGACCTTATCTAGTCGAAATTCGAATGACTCACGATGCATGCAAGGAACTCGAGGTAGGGGCGATGGAAAGCCCCCTGAACGACAGTGCTGTCAGAAGCTTTGAAGTACCCAGGAATGTCACTGGCCCAGAGTGAAACTGAATTTAGCTGACTCAAAACAGACTAAGCGGCGGGAAGACTTCAAATGCATCTTCGAATTCCGCTCAGCTACGTACACAAATGACCAAGGTCTTACCCTGTCTCAGTAAACTATGAGCACAGAAAAGGAACCATGTTTGGTCTGGGACCCCTATCTTAATGTCTTCTTCCACGTCTGCCACGTCTACATCCGCGGGCATCCGCTCCAGCTCCAGCTCATCGCCTAGCGTTGCGATTTCAGCCTATTCTTTTGGCTTTCTCCTCGTATCAGTCATCTTTCTGTTTGTCATTATTGGGTGCTGCTTTAGTCGTCGGCGGCCTGGCGCGCTTTTTGCTACATCCTGGGATACGAGCGAGCAGCTAGATGGAAGGGGTGGTCGACGAAGGAAGTTAGTTCCCCCGGTCTTGTGGGACACTTGGCTGAGCTGCCCTCCCGTATCGACTGGGGAAGTCTTTGGTGCAAGCCAGTTTGAATGGTTGAGTATTCAGGTATGCTCTGTGCCATTATTCTGTTGCCCTTCGTGTCTGACGATCGCTTTCAACAGCCTGTACATGTGTCTCTCATACATGCATGCCACTATCAGTCTGCACGTCAACTTTCAGTTGCTGTGTCCGAGCCAGAAGTACCTTTAGATCTCTCTACCGTGGCATGGCTTCTTCCTGATAATTCCCAGTTTTCTTCGCCCTTGCCTTTATCCCCGCGAAGACGGTTTGCATCCCCTCTCGCACATCCTTTCTACTTCTATATGTGGCCACGACAACGCTCACGCACTCCTCATAGCGCAGCGCTTTCTGAAAAGCCCACAGAAGGCGCTGGGACTCACCCAGAAACTGTGAAAATCGCTGTGATGATCTCCATGCCGTCTTCCGCCTTCAGATGTTGGAACCACAGAAGGGAACCTGTGAATCACTCTGCTGGCCCAGAAGATGCGTTGCGAGAGTATCAGATTGGAGTTGTGCAAGTTCCATGGATACACGGTTAAGTACGTACTCGATGTTGACATGGACTGTGTTTTTGTCGCTTGTGTACAATTCTAGCATTTTTACTAGGTGACGTACTTCATGCATGGAGACAGACATGCATCATGCGTCTACGTATGAACTCCCACCGGCAATATATCTCTCACGTATGCAATATTTGCAGAAATGGCCATCATGTTCTTTGAATATCTGTTCATAAATAGTCATGGCATTGGCATGGCTACGTAGACTCGTGACCAATCTGACGCAGGTCCTTGGTCACTCGCATACGTGTACTTACCAGTATTCAGCAGGAGGAGATCGTCCAGGTCCAACCCGTCATGTTCCTCATCAATTGGCAGGCCGGAGTCATGAAAACACCACGCCAACGTATTGCAGATTGATGGCATCATCGAGCCGTCATTGTCTGCTGCTATGCAAACCGCTTATCCAGATTCCGGTGTTAATCTGAACTTTTTTGTTATTGTCGTCTTCATGGCATAATCATTTGGGGAATGTAAAAGTACAATGAGAAAATAGATTCGATATTATTGTTTTCAGGATCAGTCCTGCGCAATTCTGAACTCCATGACCATCGTCCCTACAAGATCATAAACCTTGGTGAGTACTAGACCAGCAATGGCACTATGTATCGTGAATCGTAACAAGTCAATCATCGCCAAGTATTCAGATATGGAATGAACTTGCCCAATGGTCTTCAACTCGTTCAAGGTTCGCTCTTTGGCATTGAAAAGAAGCCACATAGTCATGTCTTGTTGGTACACTCCGTGATTGCCTGCCCCGAAGTTCAATAGCATAGGTTCGGGCGCCTTGTGCTGGTGAATACAGAGATGCAGGTCAAACTCAAAGGCTTACTTTGCTAAACTTGGTAGTTCCTATACCGGGTTCTTCGACCGTGTGGAAGAGTACGCAATCATCTGGCGCACGATGTCGGTTTTAGAGTAAACACCAGTTAAAGCCGCATCTGACTCACGAATTAACACTCGACTGTTTTGTCCCATTACTTTGCGAATATTACGGAGGATTGTCGTTGACTCAGCGTCGGGCCAGTCATGAAGAATGTTCCTCAGCTATATCAGACTGTCAAGCTGTCTGCGACGAATGGGGACAAACCTAGCCACTTACATAGTAAACATCCTTTCCAACGACAGGTGACTCCTCGAGGAAATTGAACGGCACAAACTCCACGCGCCCGCCGTGCATTGCCTCGGGAGCATCCTTCTCCCATGCCTAATCAAATATCAATGACTTGTCCGCTAGAATAATTTTATAGACCGGATGTCTGAACTCACAATTTGAGCCTGTGCTATGATTCCTGGGAGATCTTGATTGGTTATTCTGAGGTGAGGGAACATGTTCGCCAGAGGAATGGACATTCCTCCAATTCCAGACCCAATATCAACCATAGATGATACAGTGTCCCAAGGGTAATCTTATGAGACGCTTCACAGTCATTCTGACGGCCGAAAAAAATGATAGCTTACGATGCAGCATTGCAGAAGAGCCAAAGATCTCGGTATGACCCATCATGCCTCTCTGAAATATCTGCGCATAAGATTATGTGAGTCGTTACTTGTATGTGAATGACTATGCATGCACATCGCGTGTCTTATCCTATAAAAGATTGTAAGGTAGAGAAAGGCAATGTGATGGCAAGAACTCACGTCCATCTTCCAGTAGCTGGTGTTTATACCTTCCTTTCTGAGAGAAAATAGTCGAGGTGATTTGTCAACCTCATGCGATCTTGCATATTCTTGGTCAATCATAGTGTCATAGAGAATTGCACCGTATTTCGGTAAGTCTTGATGAATTCGTACCATACACCCAGCGTCGCTCGTTGACCTTAGTATGAGCGAGAGTCGGGTGTTTGCAAATACTTCTTGTTCAACTGGTGTAACAACAAAGGTTTCAAAGAGAATTCTGAACTGGTAGCATGACGCATATCACCTTCTTTGAAGCAACCCTTGAGAGCCAAGGCTCGTAGTATCCGTGTGGTTTTGGCCTTGTCGAGGTTCACTGTGTCGGCCAACACATCTACACCAAGACCATTCGGGTGTTGGTCCAAAACATCCGCAATGCACGCTCGGATAGCAACGTCTGTGCATGCCCAAGTGTAATCATGAACAAACTAAGGAAGTGAAGTTCCAAAGCAGAAATTGGCTATGATCGGCACACTTACATTGTACACCGTGTGTTGTGGGGGAGCCAATACGGCGCTCAACTGATGGTATGCACCTTCGAGCAGCCTGATTGCCTTCCTGAGGGCGAGTGTATCTGTCGCGAGATCGAGGGGGTGAAAGGTAGTCGAGTCAGCACTAGGGACCCCATGTCCGGTTTTCTTGTATTCTTCCACTGCTTCGCGTGCAGAGGAATTGATGATGTTCAAGAGGACTTCAACTTTGAGCTCATTCAAATCCGTCATCTTGGGAGTGTGCATGATTCCCTATCAGTCGCCCTGATTTTATATTCCTTGACCAAATATAACATCCAGTTGGCGAAGACACGGTACCTGGGGAAATCCGAGCAAGACTGATGCTTGGCATAATTTGACAACTCACAAGACCCTATGTCTGGCGCTGTGTGGTCCCGAGTTCTTGCATAGCACCACAGGATCCCACCGGTGATAGTGCAGCGCTTGCCTATAATTCTTTAAATACTACTGTTTCCTAACGAAGTTGAAATCAATCAGTTTGGTTCTCGCGCGGAGATGAAAAGATGACCGGGTGAGGATAGATACTGAATCACAGATAGAAGCGTCAGCGAACACCAATCTCGATGCAAGCCAGCAGATATGCATGCTTACACAGGTCCAATCATGCAATCAGATGCTGGCGGCCGTAGTTTTCAAAACACTCCAACTAACCTGTAACCAATGACGTCAGGGAAGCTAGAGCCATGACGCAACTGCTTCAAGCTCAGGTCCTAGTTGCACCTTTTCAGGTTTCTACACAAGACGCGGGGTCGATGAATCACCTGCTATTTGTTTAGCAGAACACAAGATTTCAAACATACCGAGAGTTCTACACAACTTGGTACCCCGAGTTCCACAGGGCTCAGAAGCCATGTGGATGTGTGTTTCAAGTCTGATCGGGTTGGGCGAACTCAGCAGTATCAGCATTTGGGTGATATTTATGCCTGGTACAGACAGCAGAATATTCTTTGTTCAACACTGTTCAATTTGCAGATTTCATACAAAGTGTAGAAATGATGGGACGCAGTCATGGTCACATTGATACGCTTACAGCGGAGCCATCTCGGGCACTTTCAATGCATGCGACCAATCCCTCATTCTTTTGCATGCATCTCAAGACACCACCGATCAACAAAACGAGAGTACCTTATCATCTATATGCATCTCTCTTTCGAGTTGTATTGACCGCATGGGTGTCATAGCCTGTAGAGAATGTGCGAAGCGAAGAGCGTGTTGCTTTGAGAATCGATACGAGTCGGCACGCAGGGAGAACTTGGACGTTTTGAGGAGCCTGGGTGCCGAGTGGCTAACGATGTGATTTCCCACTGAACGAAATCATCAATAGTAGAATCATAAGCGGCGGGTTGGTCCCAAGTTGCCAGAAGTCGAGCTCTTAGCAAAAGCTTACAAATCAACGATGATCATACCACAATTGCCTCCGAGTCAGTTGACTCTTTGGCCTTGTCTCTCATACACGCCAATTGCAACTCCCGAAAATATAGACTCTTGTATATATATGCGATCACCTGCACGAACCACACTCTTGGAATTTGTTTCATGATCATGTGTGACACGATAATATATAGACTACTATATTATATAGTACAATATGACATAATGCATCATGCATCATGTTCTCAAGTCCCGACGCTATGCGTTATGAGATATTGTACTGTACTTGCATGCCAATCTGCACTGGCAGTGAGTGTCTCCGAGTCCGCAGTACCACTGAGTACTCTCCCATGTCTCTTTGCACACGGTCAATTATACTTGTGGCAGATGTTTGAAGAACTCGGACTCTCCTGCATGTTCTATTTCAAGCGATCCACCAGGACTCTCAGTCACTGACAGTGAGACACGCCCAATCAATATTTTGTTATTCAAAAAAAAACATCTTGTGGTTTTTGCGATAATTGCCAGCAGGCCCTAAACCAACTGGAGATTCGCATCTGGCGAACATCTTGTCATGAGGCTTGGTCGCTCGTGGGCGCTTGTCGCAGCAGGCCGACCATCTATTTCCGCTCAATTCTCTGCATCATTATTTCTACATGTTCCAGACGCTTCTGGGTGATTTCATGGGCCGCTTCCTGTCTCGTTGCAAAGGTCGCATCGAGCATGCGTGACTTACTTTCTTCTTTGACGTGGAAAGTTGTGTTATCAAAGACACCCCAGACTCGACGGCTAGTTAACCTCAACTGATATTTGAAACCTTTTCTAATTTAGGCACGCGTTTCATCTTTTCTGATTGGAACATATGTTCTCCGAGCACAAAGAACCTGATGAGCTTCTAGATGAAAGTAGGCTTCCTCAGGCTGCTTCCTTGACATGTGCTCAAAAAATTATAGAAGGGAGCATTGAGTGATCTCGGGACTGCGGAGGGATTCTGATATCAGAACATGCCAGGCAGAACCTCTCTCCTCGAGAAAAGACGATTGACATTCGCGTCTTATAGCCGTTCAAAGACCTCGAAAACTTGAAGACTCGGGAGTCGGAAGTGCTGAGCTTGGCAACTTCCGGCGGCCCGCGACAGGATCTGCCGCTCCCGCCGGCTGCGAAAAATGCACGGACAAACGAACAAACTTTAGTCGTTGCTTGAAACTAATTGAATTCGCAAAGTGAACTTTGAAGGTATTGCGTTTGGTTTGAAACGCATCGCTTCATGGTGGAGGAGTCCCATTGACGAACGTGTGATGTGCAGGGCTCCCAGAGTAAGCACGTAGCCCTGTACGCGGGTTGTGACAGCCTTGAAATGGGGGAAGTGTGATACAATTACAGGGATCGTAGTGATCATAACAATAGATTATACAACACCACCTCTAGTACTCGTTTCATCACGATTCCATGCGCAGAAAAACACAAGCGGGAATAACTGAAAAATCAAATAATTGCAAATAAGAAAAATTTTGCGCAAGTCAGTCACTTCGTCAAGGCTCCCCATGACAGTCTTCATAATCATCCGGCGCAGATGTCATGATGTCCGCGCGAATGCATCGCAGTCTGCGGAGAAACCGTCGAAGCAGGCATAATGCGCCCAATGCCATGATGATTTCATGGGAGAATGGACTTTGTTTTTAATTGATATCGTTAGGAGGTGTACTGATACTGCCTAACATGGTCCTATTGAAGGATGGTAAGATGATGTACGGTGTAATAGACATGAACTTACATAGCAAGAGCGTCAAGCTCGATGATTCGTTGGCTAAGGCAACAAGTACCGGATCTCAGAAGGATATCTGCAGCTTTCCGCAAGCGGAGGGAAAGCTCGAGTACTACATTGTAGCTCGGTCCTTCAGTCAAACAACCACAATGACCGCGGTATTTAGACTTGTAAGCATCGTCGAGATGATCGACAAGAATGCCGCCTCCAGCTTGAGGATTGTTGTGTTCTGGGCTATATCCGAATCCTATCGAACCTGGATAGGACATGAAAATAGAAGTAAAGTCAAATTCTCCAGTGAACGGTTGCTCGCCCGCAATGAGAGCCTGAGTTTGCGAATATTCATCAATCGGCGTCATTATAGAAGGAGAGGGCGTGCTCAGAGGACATGATACGCCACTGAAGTATGGAGAGTACGGCGCTGATATTGTCAAGTCAGCAGGTATTTGAGAAAATGCCAAGGCAGAATGTGTGCGTGGGTGAGATGGAAGCTGAGGGGAACTATCCCTAGGGCCCGAATTCGAACCTGAGTGAGATGGTGAGGTGCTTATAGCCTCATTTTGATGTTCGGTCTGGTGCTGCTCAGCAGCCAAATGGGACTGAGAGCAGGCATTCCCCTTCTCAGATTTCACTTCGGTCGAAATCGCTTGAGCCAAGCGGGGATGAGGCTTGTTCTTCAACTGCAGTATGAATATTGAGCTTCAATTCTTTCTTGTGGCTTGATCAAACAAACCTTGCGTATCACTCCCTCGAGTTCGGCAACTCGCTGACGAAGCCGCAAACTCTCGTCTTGAACGTCAGTTTGTTTGGATGGATCATCCACTTCGTAGACACAAAGGGCGGTCTATGGGACACTTGCTGTCAGCCACTGGCAATGGTAGCACAAGCCTTCTATAAAAGCTCTTACCTGTCCTAGATGCGTGCAGCGACCACAAGGACGCTTCCTGTCGCACTGTTGATATTCCTTCAAAAAAATTCTGAGACAACAAGTACCGGCTTTGTACATACCATTCTCTTGGATGTATGGCAGTTAAGGCATGACTGAGTCGTACGATTGCGTCGACGCTTGCGATGATCACCCTCAGAAGGAAGGCTAGTAGCCTTTGAGGTGGTCCGCTTTTTGCGAACAGTCTTGAGTTCTGTGGTCATGTTAAAAGTTGGGGTGTTGTTCTAGCTCCATGGATGGGAGATATTTGTAGTTGCTCATCACCGCCTTGGCTTGGCATCCAAAAAAGCTCTGCTATCATTAACCAACTATTAACGCAAATCGTAATAGAAAACCGACACAATGAAACGGGGCTCGGATCCAGGATGATTATTAATCTGATAAGGGCAACCTTGGTCAGGGAAAACAGACGAGGGGAAAGGAATCGGCGCCGCACGCCAATCAGAATACGAACCACAAAAGGGCGTGAGAGTGTAAGATTCTTACGGCGGATATGATGCCATCGAAACGTTATACTTCGAAGGGGCCCGGGCAAGGCCCCGGGGGGCATTCTAAGCAGAAATAAGCAAGGTTGAAAACAAGCAGACGGCCAGTTGAAAAAGGCCATTTCTTAATTCTTGCATGCCAAGCAATTTTAATTCAATAACAAGCGTTCCGCGTGATCTGCAACGTGCACGTATGCAAAATGTTCAAAATGCCCCAACTCACTTCAAAAAAGCCAGGTAGACAGAATGTAAAGGTAAAGGAATGTATCCACGTGACTCGGATGCGAAGAGTAACGCTCTTCGCATAAGTAAATCACAGACGGCTCTGACGATGATCCGTTCAAGCGTCTTGTTTTGTAAAGTACTTACACATCCGACATCACATCACAACATCCTAAAAATGAGCAAAAATCGGAGTTATATAGGGGCTACAGTACAAATCCACAACAAATTAAATTCGTGGAAGATAATAGTAGTGGTTACAAGAGATTTGCCGAAAAAGTTGCAGAATAGCCACGGAATGATAGTAGGTTGAAAAGCAAAAGGGGACTTTCCAAGCGAAAAACACAGAAATTAAGGAGGCAACACACGAAATATAGCATAGTAAAAGTAGTTATTGAGCGAGCGGGGGTACCAAAGACCTGAGACAATGTCATATATGAACATAATCGCCATTAGCACAACACGGTGGACATACAACTAAACATTGTGAAAGCCACGACGATTTATGCCAACAATTTTAAATATCCAATCCAGGGTTGTGACTTGAGGAATGACGTGAAACCGTCAATTCCTTAGGACCTTATTTCCTTATTCCTAGGAAAGAAGCCAAACGCCGTAGGCGGGATGGCTTGCGCGAAACAGATGCGCCTGTCTGCACATGCTCAGGAGTAGGAATGAAGACAGGCTCAGCTGTAGGCAAAACTTCCTCCTCGTCCGACTGGCCCGGCACCTTTGGGACCCATGGTTCAGGTGGCAGCTCAGTGTGGTCAAGTGACACCAAGACCTGAGGAGGGGCATGATACGGCTGCTGAGACTGTTGAAATGGATATAGGTGCTCGGGGGCGTATGGCTGCTCAGAAGCATATGGGGGCTCAGAGGTATATGAGGACTCGGGGGCGTATGGGGGCTCAGAGGCGTATGAATACTCTGAGGCATACAGCTGTCCGTAAGGTGCGTCAGCGCTAGGCATTTGCACATTGACGACAGGTATAGGCATCGGATATGACGGGAAAGGCGCTGACGAAGGGTCTGGAATGGGCGGAGACGAGTCAACTATGACATGACGCGCGGTCAGTCAGTTCAACACTGACGAGAAAAGAAAGAAAGAAGTTCTACGCACGCGGATGTTCCATGATGTGTCAAAGTGTTCAAAGTGCCCTAGCTCGAGAATGCGCGGCGCACGGTGGATAAAAAGATGTGGGAAGACGTGATGGGTGTTGTAGTCGTCCTGATACCGAGTTATATACGTCGTCCATGAGGGGAATGCGCTCGCTAAGGGTCTGTTCGAATGGAATTTCTGACCCTGGGGGCTGCGCTCGATGACGCTCACGAAGGTTCACATGTTGTCTCTGAAGTCCCCTTGCATCATATATAGCATTAGTCGCCCAATCGCCATGCGCGAGTTTGCCGAAATAAATCTGTGTCGGGGAAAAGGTCGCGATGGAGTACAGCCTCGTAGGAATAGGTCCATAGAGATGCTTGTTTGCACGTATTGGATCATCCCTGCTTGATCCGATATAATGCGTCACGCCTGTCAAATTTTGATGTTTTCGCGGACAATCCTGTCCGAGTGAACGGTTTGACGCTGTGCAGGCGCTTTGCTCTTACGGGTCCAACGACAGCCATAAACCAAATCGAGTGATGCCAGTGACATTAATCGCAAGCGGTAATTATGAAGCGCATGCAGGTCCAGAATCAATCGGCATCCAGTTCGCACGCTTGACGTATAAGTCATACAGCATCCGTTTCAGTCCAAAGGGCGATGAAGAAACCCTATGCCCAACTCCTACCCGCGCGTCTCCCAGCTTCTACGCAGTCCCCAACACTCACGCCCCCCACGCCGGCGCCGATCACTTCTAGCTTACCGCTCCACGGCTCTCCCTGAAGCACGGCGCTTAGCTCCTGCATCCGCTGGAGGTGCCCCACACGCAGCAAGGGTATACAATGTACGTTATCATGCACCCTCGCGATGAGTGGGTCAGGGAGGCACACACCCAACTGCTCAGAGAGCATCTTTACAAGGCGAGGAATCGAGGTCACAGGCTCGCGGAGCATCGCAGTCATTTTCACAATATCTGCGCTCCACGGGGCTTCTTGTGCCGACATTGACGAGGAGTCGAAGACGCACCCCAGGATTGCGTTTTCCGGATGTCCAGCTGATGCTCGAGGTACAAGGTACCCGAATCCCGCAGGGTGGAGTGCGTGCCCTGGAGACGCCAAGAACACGAGGTTCACCACTGTCACCGACGAATAAGGATTTGCAGTCAGGTGTGGCAGTGGCGTCTTGGGAGAGAGGAGCCCTTTCAGGCTCGGGAGAGGTACAGCTGAGACAGTATGTGTTGCGCGCAGCGTCTCGCAAGACGAGGTCGTTATCTGTGCACAGGTAGTTATTAACAAAGGTCGATTATCCGAGATACACACGTACTTCGAACTGCACAGTTCTCGGATTCATCCGGAGTCCCGTCGCGGATACCCCGCCGAGTAGGCGTACGTTCTGGCGTGTCCTCAACTCTCGTAAGAGTGCGTCTACCAACGCACCAATTCCTTGCGAGAATGAATATACAGATACTCCACGCATCTGCTCTTCTACTTCCCCCAGCTGATATGGGGGGTCATCGACCTCCGCTGTGACTGAGTTTCTGGACGGCCTGAGAAACCCAGTTACCAAAGAACCATGACCGCGTTCCTCGGCATTCCAAAGCGACGGGAACGCTGCGCGGACGCTCAATTCTCGAGAGTCCGCTGCATAAATACCGTGCACGAGTGCACTTCCAAAAACCCTTGCAAATTCGCTTCCGAAACGCCTACTCAAAAATTCATCGACCGACTCGTCTTCGACCAGGGGCCTGTTCCATGGGCGAAATGGCTCCCGTGCGACAGCTGAAAGAAGGATGTAGCCAAGGGGGGAATGCAAAGACGAAGACTTGGGTGAGAGCCCAGAAGTAAGAAGGCCGAGCGGAGATGAAGGAATACGATGGAGGCCCTGGGTGCCAGGCAGACGCAGGAAGCGATTCCGAGCGGCTAGTGATGATTTCGGAACAGTTAAAAGAGAGGATGATAAGTCCAGAAGGTTAATCTAGTCTGGGACGTGCCCGATGAGAAGGTCCAAAAGGAAGTTGTAATAGACCAGCTTATTACCCACCAATTCGAGAACACTCTTTGAATTTGGTCTAAGAGTGCGCGGGCCAGCCTCTAAAAGCACACTGGTCTCGCGACCGTCTTTAAGGGTGAGTTTAGCGCGCCTAGAATGTACCCATCCGCCAAAGTGGATGTCCTTGTTCAGCAGAGTGATCTGAGCTGCCGGAAACCGATGTGAAAGGTGAAAAGCGGCAGAAAGGCCGGTCAGACCACCACCAAGGATAGCGATAGAAGACGGTGCCATGATCCTCGTATCTCAAGCACAACACGAAGTCATTGACACATTTTCTGAAGATTCTTGTTATAGGCCTGGCGCTCTCACTGCCAGTTAGTGGTTGGAGCTTTGAAGCAGCAAGTCGCTATTTAAAGAAGTATTTTCCCACATATTTACAATGACACGTCCTTCATACCTATGCCACATATACTATAGTGTTTAGTGCCCTACACAGTCCCGCTCACGTTCGACGCCTTTTCCCTTCTCCAGCACCACCATGGCACCCCGAAAGAATGCCAAAGGCCTGTCGCCAGCACCTTCAACACCAGCGCGTCGGCCAAGCTTAGTTGCTTCCTCTCCAGAAAAACCACCTGGTCCATTGAGCATCACTATCCCTCCGGAGGAGCGCGAGATTATCAAGGTCAACAACTACAGCGCGTCTGAGCTCAAGAACGCATGTGATGATGCCCTCAAACGAGTGCGCAGTTTTAATATCGCGGTTCTGAACAAATGCACACATCACTTACCATTACAGTACTTGTCGAGACCCGTTTTGTTCAAACAAATACATCTTCACACTGATGTGCGACTGGCTTTGGGATGGGCGGGCGTATTTACTGCAGCAGCTACAGGACTTTATGGGTGGAAAATTGATTTCGAAAAGTCCAAGCCAGGAGTCTGGATTGGTTTCATACTGCAAGTCTTCACTATAAAACATTGCGATCCTTTTTATTGAAAATTCCCCGCATCTCAGCTACCTGGTCCTCACCTCCCTTCAGACACTATATTCCTACTTTGTGGAGGGCGATACCATCTTTGTCGGCCGACGGAAAACCTTTTCAAAGAGAGTGAGTCTGAAACAATTATGCCATCTCTCACTCCGCTTATTTCTCTTTAGATAATAACAGAACGGATAACAATTTCCTCGCGCACTCTCCCAGTTCCGTCCTCTAAGTTGTCCCTCAAGCCAAGCCCCACAAACTCACCGTCATACTCACTTTCCGTTAATTACGTGCAGTCGACATCAGGGGGAAAATCACTACTTGCAAAGGGCCGAACACACGAAGCCAAAGAGTACTCAGCCTTTTTCGATGAGAAGGGCGTGATGGCACAGGAGGTGTTCGAGCGATGGATCGGAGAGCTGGTAGAGGCAGTGATGGAGGGAAAGGGGGCATGAGTTGTATGTCGCCTGTCATGATTTGCTAGAAGGATGCTTTTTTGTGATCCTTTTACCGAAACTTTTGTCTCCTTTGATGCGAGAGACGGCTAACATTATATATCAAACTTCTCTTTTGATGACGATCATGCGGTACAATGTGATCTACATGCCAATTATCTCAACATCCATACTGTGCGCGCCTGAGGTGTATCGGATCGATGAATCATCATTCATGCATGCATCACTGTGAGCACTATAATATATCACACAACCACTCCAATTTATGCACTCACAGGGATTCCCCGCATCTTGAAGTTGCTTTGACTATTCGTTATGTAAACCTCCGCATAGTAAACCTGAGGGTTAAACGTGTCCTCACCGTGACCTTCACTCCTTCGACTGCTCTTGCATGCATTCGGAAACTGTTTCTACAACACTATTGATTGCCCCTTCGCATAGGGAGAATCGACTTTTCAGTGCGTGTCGCTTTCTTAATGGTTTGTACTGTTGACATTTTGAAAGACACCGGGTTCTACATTTTGCATTAGTAAACGAGGTGACTGCGCCTGCCTATGATGAGAGTAGCAAGTGCAATCGTACAAGCGTCTATCGTGCCGAATAGCCCTCGATGACCTATTAAGCCACAACTTGAACCCGTCAACCCGTCGTCTCCCTCTTATCTGAACTTCATTCACAGTTCCCATATCCCCACCCCCGTTTTCTTCTACCACTCATTCTGTCTACCGCCCAGTTCATCCTCGATCCTTCTCTATTTGCTTCATTGCACTACCATGCCCGGTGACTTAGAAGGCCGATACATCAGACTTGAAGGCGAGTCACTCCATAACTTTTCATATTTGTTTCGTTGTCCTCACCCTCTGTCTACAGTCATCAGCGGACAAAACATTAAAGTTCCCTCCTTGCGCATTCCCGCAGGCATCTCCGTATCCATCAATCTCGACTCGAACAGGCGCTGGAAATCAGTTATCGGAGTCTTATCATCCGACGAATCTGTGGCGTGGGCCGACACTGTGACCTTGTACAAGTTCACTGAGACTTTCGGACACAACTCGAGGGCTGATCTTTTGTTTGTAGATCCTTAGATGCGTCGCCTGCATTATCAGTGGAGATCAGGGCTTCTTTCGAGCTCGATCGGATGCTAGGCGATGGAGAAGTTGTTGGAAAACTTGAAACATCATGGGATGCACTGCTCGATCATGGAAATGAGCCTTTCAGTGAGTAACCTCCTCCCACTCACATATACTCACATCTCGTAGACATCTCCTTCCCGCCCGTTCGTGGTATCCGCCCTTCCCTCATGCTAAAGGCCACTGTACTACATGTTGGAGCGAATAAGGACAGCATACAGATTGATGTGAGTGACCCCACACTTGTCCTGTTAGCGTATGCTGATGGAATGGCTGCTGTAGTCCATCGTGGACTGCAAGATCGCTCAGAACACAGATGCAGGTCATGCACGACTTGCCAAATATGTGACACGCAAAACTGTTTATCACCTGAATGATGCTGTAAAGCATTTTCGCTTGGTCCTGGACCAGTGTCCAGTCGGCCATCCTGACCAGGCAGCGGCTCTTACCAACCTCGCGTGGGCCCGCCTCAAAGGCTATATTCAAAATGATTTTCGAGACATCGACTCTATCACTGCTCTCTTCCGCGAAGCCCTTATATTGCGTCCGCAGGGCCGCCCCGATCATCCATTGTCTATCTATCACCTTACCGAAACACTGACCTGGCGCTATCACAAGGAACGCACCGTCGTCTTTATCCATGAATCCGCGCAGCTATTCCGCAAGTTATTGCCCTTATGTCCAGAGGACACCTACCTTCGTAGCATCGCGACAGGTGATGGGCAGGGTACGTCGCTTCGTAGCATCGCGGCGGGGGCACATGGCGTCGATTATGTGATCCACCAATGTAACAAACTTCCAATCGATGCATCCAATGAAAGCATCCACCTTCAACGAGTCGTGCTCGAGCTCTGTCCTCTGAGCAACAAACACCGTCCTAAAGCACTGGACAAGCTTGCACGGGCTCTTCTAACACACTTCCAACAACGCGGCAGCATTGATGATCTAAACGAGTGCATACAACGTCGTCGTGAAGCCGTTTCTCTGTGCCCCGAGGGACATTCTGAACGTGACACCCACCTGAATAACTTAGCCTTGTCACTCAAATTCCGCTTCGATCACCAAGGCAACTCAGATGACCTCAATGAGGCCATCTCATTGTACGAAGAAGCGCTGCGCTTACGCCCTATTGGGCACAAATCCCGTGCTTCCTCATTGGACAATTTAGGACTCGCCCTCCGCGTCCGTTTCAACCAACGCGGTGATGTTAATGACATCATGAGAGCCATCAGCCTCCAGCGCGAAGCACTGATATTACGCCCGCCTGGTAATCCATATCGTGATTCTACACTTAACAACCTTGCCCTCGCGCTGAAAACCAGATATGTCAAATTGGCTGCCAGCGAGGATCTCAACGAGGCCATCGACCTGTACCGGGATTCACTCCAGTTAAGGCAGCACGGCCACCCACGTCGCCATCAAGCTCT
>QLOO01004355.1:0-11506 GCA_003313855.1 Suillus sp. MG131 | reverse complement strand
TCCTGAATAAACGCGTCTTCCTGACACCCATGCGAGGTTGGGAAAGCAAGCCAGATGCGCCAGAAACGGAGTAAGTCACATGTTTTTTTATTGGCATTAGCTCACGTCTCATACAGAAAAGGTTTCGGAATCCTTGGAGGTGGATATAACCCTCCGTTAGGAACATTTGCCGAATACGTTGTAGTGGAGAGGAATCAGGTTATTCGTTCTCCGGATCATCTTGATGACGTTCAAACCTCTGCTTGGCCTCTTGGTGGCTTAACTGCTTGGAGGTTCGTCTTTGTCGCGATATCGTCTTCGTTCTATAACTGAATCTATTATACTAGAGCCGCAATTGTCAATGCTGAAGCATCGAAAGACCAGAATATTCTTATTGCCGGAATCGGTGGAGGAGTGGCAGTTCTTGCCATGCAACTATGTCTAGCCAAAGGCGCTAATGTCTATGTTACGAGTGGTAGCGAGGACAAAATCCGGAAAGCAATTGCCCTTGGAGCCAAGGGCGGAGTAAATTATAAATTAAGTGAGGATTTGCGATCTCGACTCATCGTCTTGTTGGTTCAAACTATCTCACAGAGGATTGGGCATCGCATCTTGTTGCCCTTCTGGCGAAAAACAGCGGAAAATCTGCGAAGATTGATGCAGTTATTGATTCTGGTGGTGGAGACATTATGACACGAGTGAACGGTATCTTAAAACAGGGTGGCAAAGTCGTGGTCTATGGGATGTAAGCGAAGGAGGTTCGTCTCTTGAAATGTTACTCAGCGTCATTACAGGACCGCAAATCCTCAAATCAAGTTCACTATGCGAGAGGTGCTCAAGAATCAGCGGCTTATCGGTAGGTTTCCCTGTCTGCTTGAACGCCAGTATTGAAGGTGTGGAAGGTTCAACGATGGGCTCCCTCAAGGATCTCAGAGACGCAACAATTTTTATGTCAAAGCATTGCATTGTCCCAGTGGTGTCCCATGTCCTCGAGGGACTTGAAGCTGCAGAAGAAGGCTTCGAGCTCATGAAGCGCGGGGATCAGTTTGGAAAGATCGTCGTTCGAATTAATGACAAGGTCAATGCCAAGTTATGATGATGCTTTGTCAACCACACGATTACATTATAGTATGCTATTCAGACAACTCTGTGTCTCGATCTCGTTTCTAAACATGTAACATAGTCTTAACATGTACAGAGTCCAACATTAAAGTTGGATGATATGTTTTGTGTCTATCTGAACTGGCGCTTCCGATCGTTCTTACGTTCTGTACATATCTAGTACGTGCGCCTGAGGCCTAGGCCTGAGTACTGGATGTGGCTGTGGATCAATTGTGGATCGACGATCTCTCGGATGTTATATTTTCTCACGGCTCGACTTCCATTCATTAATGACAACATCCCTATCACTTCGGGTCTCAACAAACAGCTCGTCATCAACTTGCTCGACCATCTCGCGAAATGTCCAGCACGCCAATTCTCGTTGACACAACCTCGAACTCCTCGTCACTCTACCGATCCAACTACGAGGAGCAAACTCAACGTAAGTGGTCTGAGTTACATACTTCGGAACAAACGGACCCATCGGAGTGTCCTTGGCAGGTGGCATGCATTCAGCACGACCCATGGACGACGACGACGACCTCACAATCCGCCCTAAGCGCAAACCGATCCATAAATTCCCCAAACAACACGTCATTACAAACACTATCACATCCTACCTATCCAAATCCGATAGTCGTGAAGAGGTGGTCTCGGTTACGATCAACAGCTCACCGGAGGTGTCTTTCGCTTTGCAAAAACCCCTCCGCAGTCGATCCGCGTTCGGAGAAAACGCATGCGAAGCTTTAGAAGACATAATGGACGCACACGAATTCTTCAAGATCATCAAAAACCCACAGACGAAGAATTACAAAGACGTACTTCCTTTCCTCATCACGAGAAGAAAGAAGTTCTTCAAGAAACGTCTATGTCTCGTACGACTCACGTTAAGAGGCATGAACAGGGAGTGGAGCACCCTGGATACCTCCCTTTCGATCCATGAAGAGTTTTCGAATTTTAGCAATGTTGCATGTTCGCGATTTGGTGCGCTGCCACCTGTGGACGTGCTCATCAAGTTGTCTGTTGAGATTCAGACGTGCGCGCGTGTCGATATCGATGCAGTACCAATGGAACGGCTAGTGCAGATTTTTGACCGCATGTTTGAGGACTGTCATCTGCTTTTGCGGTCGCGCACGGTCTCCAAGGCGCAGCCGGGGTCAGGGGCTGCTGCTGCGAAGTCCGCTATGGAGAGGTTTCTACCGCTTTCGGGTGGTGTAGATTATTTGATAAAGTTTTGTAGGACTACTTTTCCTGGTCAAGAGGTTCGTTACCAGTGGACTGACTCGGATAGGAGTCATTTCAAGGATTGATCCGGGTTGGATGGGCAGCAATAGGAAGGACAACACATCATCTGTAGCGATAGCACGGGAAGCAATAGATTCTGAGTAGACACAAGACTTCTTATAGGATACCTCGTAGCACTGTCTACAAGCCGTGTCCAAGCAAATTAAAGTTATATAAAAGCATTTAATTAAATTTCGCGACCAAAATAAGGACAACTATTTCAAGATCATAGTTAACTCAGTTCTAAACCCGAATCAAAATGCCCCGACAGCTGCGTGCTCGCACATCCCGACCAAATTACGCATCACTTGTGGCTGTAGGCGATGAAGAAGACTCGACAACCAGTCTACCCAAACCATCATTTGAAGAGGACGCGGACGGCGGGAGTGACCGCGACTTTGCACCGGACAAGCTTTCCGAAGATGCCCCCGAGGATTTACAAAATGACCCTGAAGATCTTCTTGAAGTAGACGAGGAAGAAGCAGAAGAAGTGCCGAGACCAGGCAAGACTCAGACTCCCACTACTGCAAGTTTCAGGCCGATATCGCGTCTACCCTCGATAACGGGAGCAAGGTCGTCCCATAAGCCCCCACCGAAGTCTCAGTCTACACATGCATCTACTTCTAAGATGTCTGCTCCGAGAGCCGCGAAGATGTATGCACTACCAAACCCTAGCATTCATCATCGACACAGAGCCTTGCCAGTTTTTCTTCGTAAGGAAAAGGTCGAGCGACTTGATGCTCCTCCTACGTTATTCAACCCACCAAAGATCGTGTCAACCAATAGTATGACCTCAGAACATTCTCTAATTGATCGCATCAGCAAGGCTTGGAATTACAATGTCGGCCCTGGCCCTGTATGGAATATCATAGAAGACCGGTCATGCTTCAAGGAGGCTGTGGAAGGGGAAGATGATTCAATGAACGAGTCGTTCAGGCGTCCCAGAGTCCATCAAAGCGTTGAGGTGAAATCTGGATGGACCAACGTGAAGGAGTGGTAAGCCCTTCGATGTCCGTGCTAATTCGAATCCTCAATGTTGAAACCTTCTCAGTGATGCTACGAGGTACTGTCCTACTGACTCTGTGCTAACAGATGATGGTCAGCTACGGTCCCCTGCTCCTGTACATTGCTTCCTTGGACCGCACGGTCGCCAGACGCGCGTTGAGATGGCCATGTTCGACAGTCATGCTATATGTATGCTCCTCACCACTTTCGCGGATGTTGGTCACGATTACAACTCCTTTGTTCATAGCAGAATATACGCCTGGAAGCAAATCTTTCGTGTTCAATGTCGGATCTCCTGCGTGGGGGGCAGATTGGTGCCCGACGTATCCAGATGACCGACCCCGTAAGACAGAGTGCTTCCTCGTCAGTAGGCACCACTCAAGATAATATACAGGTCGGGGTTATAAGCATTACCTTGCGATCGCTCCTTTTCCTTCCCGATCGCACTCACCGATGATCGGCGCAAAAGTTCAGCGTCCTTTTCCTGCTTGCGTACAAATATGGGGTTTGCAGTCCAAGCGAGGGAACGCGTCGCAAGCAGACGGCTCACTGGATGGTGAAATAAAGTGCGAGATGGTCATTTGCTTGGAGTCAGGGCCCGCATTCGAAATTAAGTGGTGCCCTCTTCCCTCACACGATCAAGTTTGTTTACGACCTGTCCACGCCTTCACATTTTGCTGACGGTGAAAGCACAGTGGAATGAAGTTCATATGGAAGAACAGCCGCGAAAGCTAGGGCTACTAGCAGGGACATTTGAAGACGGTTCGTTGTCCGTATATGTCATTCCCGACCCAGAGGATGTAAGGAATAAAGATGATAACCCAATGCGTCCAACATTTGGTGGGTGTGGTTAGCCCTACTTTATGAACATACGAACATGACTGGTTCACAAAACAGTGCATTTACCCGAACCACTTCTCCGGATAGAGCTAGAGGAAACTTCCTGCTGGTCTCTTGACTGGGCTAATAGCGAAACTATTGCTGTCGGTTGCACGAATGGTCTGGACATTGTCCTTCAGTTGAAATGCTCCTCACCACCGTCATCCTGTAGGTTTCGTCGCTGTATATGACATTGGTCATGCAGTCAGAACAGGTCAGGACCGAAGTGAGTTCTGGCTGCCGTCACTTATTCCATTGTAACAAAAATTTCAAGACATCCTCCCAACCCATTACGTTTCAATACATCAGTCTGCTGTGCGAGCCCTTGCATGGATTCGTGTTCCGCCGACGAATGGCTCTGGTGTACCATCGACCTCCGAGGACCCAACGGTTCTGGCTACCGGCGGATACGACGGCTTGGAATGTCTGACTGACATCCGAGAACCAAATGGAAATATTGTAAACAGGACACGGGGTCAGTGCCTTTGACAAGCAAATATATTTCTCTGACACATGTTCCCTAAAGATGTGATCAATAGCACGACATATTCCATATTCACAGGCGGTCCAATTATGATCGATAACGACAACACTGTGAAGGCATATTCAGTATCTCCCAGTACACTAGGCAGAGGGCATGTACTTCTGGAGCCTGATGGACCAGTGTGGGTAAGCGCCACAACAGTTACTGTCACTGCGCCCCTGAATATAATTGCAGAGCGTCAGTGCATCGGACTACCACGCCCAGCTAGCAGTCGGTTCAGCAGATGGCTCTTGCGTAACGACCAACACTCTGAAATCAACAAGGAGAGGAGGGTCGGTCGTAAGTATTCTGTGACGATCATGAGCGTTCTTCTCTCAAAGTCTTGAAGCCATTTTTCGTCCACAAGATTTTTCAGCTGGACTACAGCCGAAAAACAGGAGAGTTTCGTATGTTAGATCATTTCCTTCCACAAGTGAGCGACACTCCAGATATACACCCATTGTTACTGACACCTACGCCAGGAAACTCAGGAAAGGTCCACAAATTTGAAAGCGAAACAAGCCAAAAAAGATGAACCTGAGATAAGCATGAATACTGGTGTATGGCCACCCGAAGTAGGTGTCCATCGTATTACTTGGAACACGGGCAATGGTCTGGGCGGGGCGCCACTACTCGCGTCTACCACGGGTTCAGGACTGTGTAGGGTGGACTGGTTACTGGGACGTTGGATCCGGGACAAGGTGCCATATGTGAACGTGCCAAACATGAGGAAAGAAGTCGACGACATCATGGACGAGGATAGTGGGGACGATTGACGTATCCAAATATGTTGTGATTTCAATGAAATATGCGAATGCTACATTAGAAATTCGAGTGCGAGTGTCGTGTATGAAGCACACGACATCGCCTCTTACTTTTCCTGACAGATTGACATGTCGGGAAGCAGTCATCTTTAGGAATACGTATATGAGAGCATCAAGTATGAATAGCAAAGTTGCTCACCACTAGACTACTGTGTCTTCATGAAGTTCTGGTCCTTGATACGCTGCTGATTCTCCTTTCTGAGCCGCTTCTTCTCTGCCTTGCCTCCAGGCCCGTCATCAGCATAAACTTTCGGCTTCAGAAGATCCCATAGCCACGGAGGATACTCGTTATCAGGTAAAGCTATTACTGGAGGTTGTCCTTTCAGATAGTTCAATCCTTCCAGGATTGTACCTGGTGGACACGACGAAAGTATCTTTTCTAGTATGATTGTTAACGTGAAGAGGTTTCTAATTCTGCAAGTTCACCTTCAGCCGCCGAAGAGTCTTTTGCACTTATTTTCGGTATTTGTTCTGTATTCGAACTTTTTGCGGCATAGCCGCGTGCAAGACGCAGAGAGAATGCTTGCCGGATGGACGACTGAGAGAGAAAGGACATTGCAAGACTGTGACATATTTGTCACAGTACCATGTAGACGTGACTGTCACTCCATCCTACTGTTACAACGTACAGAGCTCTAGGCGCATTAGCCTCCATATTTCAACATACATTTCTGTGGACAGTCATCCACTCTTCATAATGGCTCCACCAAACATTCCCGTGCCAATCTGGACTGGCAAATATCTGGACTCTAGACCCTTCCTAGAAAACTTCGGGACCATTGCCCCTTAGTAGTACTTCATCAGAGAACCAAGTCCTGGACAAATGCGAAGCTTCGCTCGGCATTTAGAGTGGAGTGGAATTGAAGAGCCTTGATAATCTGCGAGGAGAACTACCTTTGGCGAAGTACCGCTCTTGCTTGATCAGCTCGTCGTACGTTCTTGGCGGTTATCGCTTCATCAAGGCCTTCTGTCTCGGGAATATTTTCTGCGCTTGTTATGGCACCGAGTGCAAGGCTCAAGGCGATTTGATTTTGTCCAGTGCGGATAGCCATCTCTGACGCATTCCCAAGGGCCACGACGAGCTGCTTTCGAACACCCTTGACCTCCTCAGCATATTTTCCGCGCGTATACCTGTCAAACGAGACCAAGGAGGCTGCAAGCTCCGCAGAGGACACGAAGTGCATCCGAGCGTAATACAAGTTTGACTGAGCAACCTTCCGTCCAGACTCTGTACGAGACTCCACACGCCGACAAGCGATTAGCAAGAATTTCCGTATGATTTCGGGATGTGTAATCATTTGTACTTGATCCAAGGAAGTTGCAGTTGAGAGACCATTCGGTGCCTTCTTGAGAGCTTGGATTGAGTTGAGAGTGCCCCGTTGAGCGAGCACAGCCAACAATCGCGCGAGTGCTGTAGGGCCCATGATAACTTCCTCTGCGATCTGCAAGGGGGAATCTACCTGGGGAGCTGCATGTGAGTCACCAACTTGCAGTGCGAACATATCCTGTGTTCGCTCTGCATACATCAGGTGGTCTTCTTCGATTTTCGAATCTACTTGTTTTATTTTCTGCGATGCAGCGTAGGCCACGCGAAGGAGAGACTCCAACTCTGCGTTGGTAATGCCACATGAGTCTGCTGCATGAGTCAATGTAGTAATCAACCGCAAAACTGTTATCCGTTTAATCCCTGAACGACAGATACAAACTCAGCAGTGAAACATCTTCTGACCCCAGTTACCATACCTCGCAGTTCGAATGCAAGTTGAAACGTCCTTTTCCCAAGGAGAGTTTTTGCTCCATAATTTTTGATGTTGTTGAACAACCTGTGCACAAAAGGGTCAGAAACAAAAGTGCAATCAGCAGTAGAGACTAACGACTCGACATGGCGCCAATCCTCTTCTTCGACGCTCATCCATACCTCGATTAGCTTCTCGCTCCATTCTTGTCTTGCAGTCAATATCTTTAGAGCTTGAGACAAAGCTTTCCACTCCTGGGTTCTCGATGAGCCATCCAACGGCGAAGACACACCGGGTACTATGTAAGGCGGCCATTGGAACAGAAGTGCAAGGATTTCGCACGCAACTGCATCAGCTTGTCGCTCAGGGTACCATGCTGGTCGAGGCGTGATCGCACAATCAAACAACAAATCGATAATTTCTGGTCTCTTCTTCAGAATTTCAAGGCGAAACTTCGTGGGGAGCATGGGATAGGTACAAACAAGACCTTGGGCAGCCCAGAGAGCATCGTCGTGAGCCAGTCCTGAGTATCGCAAAGCGCATTTAGCAACCTCTGCTTCGGAAGCCTTTGAAACAGATGAGGAGGATATAGAATTAATTCCATAGATGCGTCTGCAACAAAAGACCCACATTTTGCCCTCTTAAAACGATTATTCCACCCTGCCATTTTGTCTCCGGAGCATAAAACTGCTCAACAAAAATTCGGGGCCCTTGGAGCACAAAGACACAGAGCTTCGCAATAATATCAGCTACCATATCCGCAGGAATCCTGCCTCCAATTAGACCAGCCAAAGAGCGAATGGTACAAGCAGCAAGTCTGCGGTGTGCGCATAGCCAGCTGTCTATGTTCTATATCATATCCTTCAGATTTCGCCCAAACGACATCGCATGTGCCCTCACCTTGAAGCAGAGATCTACAATGTTGTGGTTCATCATGTCCTCAGCAACCGATTTTCTTTCTGCATCTGTCCCTACGTGCAAGAGGTCAACCAGTACTGCGAGTCCGCAATAACTGGCTAGAGCATGTCCATTCTTCATACCGAGCCTAAACGTGCCATATCTCGAAGTGATCAATATCATGACTTCGACCAGGTTGTACTTTAAGCAGGTCTTGATCAGGAAGTTGAAACCGGTGGGTGCTCGTTGAGCTTCAATTGCAGTCCTTGAAAAAGTGGTCCTGTCCCATAGGATGCCCTGAAATAACCAGCAGTTGGAGTTACATTCAAATGATTATGACACGCCACGCACAGTCCATGTGCAAAGGAAATCCGGGTCCACCTTGGGGTCCTTGAGCCTGGCGAGGTCTCTAGCCATAAAGCCATCTAAAATATCGCAGTTGACAGTATCAAAAGTGCGTTGGATTTCGATTTCGAGCGATTGTTCCCACTGTGCATAGGACTCTGCCATAATAGAAGGGTCATATGGTCCCTTGAACTGATTTGCTGACATTTTTTGGTCGACGCAGTAAACCGTGAGTCGGGCGCTATCTGATAGAACCGTTCAGAACAATGATAGAATTCAGAATTAAGCTTGAAGTTGTGACTCGTTTGAAATAATTAGAGTGTTGCGGTTTCAGCCCAGACATCGGAGCATCGGGCGCGCTACTCAATCTGATCAAAAGCGGCCGGCCTCAGCCTGAGTAGCACTCATTCATGGGTTGCTGCATCTCATAGACGAGGACTCACTGGAGTATGAAATGAGGACAGTACTACTAATTATGCCCGTATAGCTCCTTCGAAACGTACTGCCAGTGCGGCAGTGATTAATCTTAGGCATTTCTCAATCGACATTGATATGATCAGGTCAACATGAATATGTAGATGAATATACATTAAATACAAAAACAAGACGTGCAAATGTATAGCATGATGCGATCAATCTACCCTAAGAAGTCGCCATCATCGCAGATTAGTGTGATTATAAACAAGTTCGATTTCCTCGATCTCAGGCTACTTTGTATTAGAAAAGCCCCGACCCTGGAAAAAGCTGCGACTCTTCGCCGTGCTCGTCGTCTTCATCAAGGCTCTCGTCATCCACTGATGCGCGACGAGGCTCCGGGGAGAGATCGTACCCATGGATTTGCGCTGTAGGTGCATCAAACCCTATAGGTTCGTGTTCGAAAGGATCAATGTCTGCATCTGGGATGGTTGGCTGTATCGGCTGGACAGGTTGGACAGGTTGGACAGGGCGTGGAACAGGTTTCGGAGAGGGAGGAGTATATTGTTGAGGTACACGCGGTGGGTTAGATCGTGGAGGAGAGATAGCTGTTGGACGCTGTGCCCGAGTCGGAGATGCCTGTTCAGGCCGACCTGATAATGACGAGCGCGGCTGGGCCTGCGATTGCGATTGTGGTGGAGCCGCAGTTTGAGGTTGTGATCGAGCCGCGGTTCGAGGTTGTATCTCGCATTCGAGCTAAATGCGGTTGTAAGTAGTATTCCAAAACCTATCCAAAGAATACCCACAGCAGCAAATACTTCATCCCTGTGTCTCTCGCCCACATCCTTGTCGATGCAGTAACACAGATACAGCGTATCAGCACTAGTATGGCAATGATCAGCGCGAGAACCGTTGTACTCATTGATCAAAACATACACATCCTTGACTAATCCTACGCAAAACAAGCCCACAAGTGCAGTGACACCACCAGCAAGCAACGAGGCTCCCAATGCATAATTAGGTGCATCCAACGTGTGTGCGACAAAAAGATATGTCATAAGTGCGAATGGGAATGTCAGCGTTAAGGGTGCATAGGTAAGCATCCGTAATGGTGCTGAATGATATGTCAGTTATGATTGTGCGAACTACAAAGACAATACGCACGCTCAGTCTTGAATTTCTTGCGGTACCGACCCGCGCTAACAGTCTCAACAGCGACGGTGAGAGCCCGGGCTCTTCTTGCGCTCACAAAGAAGGGGTCTCCAGTCAATCCAGTGTAAACGAGCGCATACTTGCTCAAGGATGTTGTAACGCTCTCTAGATATGAGACCGCCATACCTGATCCAAATATTATAGGCTGACACCATGGACGCAGTATAAGTGGCAGATAGAGTGGAAGCCAGCGCAGGGCCAGGATGAGGAGCCCTAGCAATCGGATACCTGTGAGGATGAGCGCACTGAGGATGATCGAGCCAAGAGATGGGTATGCAGCCCGCATGAGAGCAGCATGAATGATGTGAGTATCGCTTGGCAGTGGAATTGGAATATCAGGGCTGAAGTCATGAGTAAACGAGATGAGAAATGAGAAAAAAACAACGCTTACTCGGCAAAGTACCAAGCGCCAATAACACCAGCACAAGTCGTACGCAACATTCCCTTCGCGATGCCCCAGCTCCAAAGCCACACACCGACCGCACCAAATATCGCCCAGTTCGCCCATCCTTGAACATGCCCTTCTAGCGTACCATTAGGTTCGAAGACATAACCAATCAAAAGGAGTCGGAAGATCAAAGTAATGAATGGTATAGATGCAACCAGCATGGCAAGAAGCATCACGGGAGAGAGAGCGAGTAGAAAAGGGTTTGCTATGAGAAGCCGTGTGGTAAGGTCAAGGATAGAGGAAGTTGAATGAATTTCTCGAGGTAAATTCACTAGGCGTCTGGCAGTGATGATGGAGAGAACGAGGGGCACAAGTGAGAATATTCGAAGACTGGACGCCTGATGAGCTTCCGCGGTTAAAACAACCAGAAAGAGTGCTCACCCAACCGTCTCACCCCAAGTCGGTTCTTGGTCTCCATCCCACATGAAACTACCAACGAATGCCCAAATAGCAGAGATAAAAAGTGTAGCTGGTATGAATACTGATGTTGCGATCATGACTGGACGAACAAATATGCGCAGGAGGAAAACGTGGGCATATGCCACAAGGGCGCTCAGAAATGTCAATATGGTAAGCAGGGGTACTGTATGCAGCAGCGTCGTATATGGGAGCGAAATCCTCCGTCCATCGTCCTTGCGAGTCTTGCCAGAGAAGAATAGTAGTAGAATGGAAAAGAAGACGCATACAGAAACACCTGTACACCAAAATATGGTCCAGTGCGAGTCATTGAACTTTCGCCGACTTCGAGTGATATGCCGCGGATCTGGCAAGGAGAATACATCGATGGGGCGCGTGGTGCCATCCCTAGGCAGCAGTGACTCGGTCAGAGATAAGGAGACTGGCTCACGAACTCGTGAAG
>QLOO01004353.1:0-27212 GCA_003313855.1 Suillus sp. MG131 | reverse complement strand
AAGGAAGTCACACAAAGTACTTGAATTATAGAGATGACATTGGTCAAATTCAAAGTCAAAAAAGTGTTCCAATGAGTCATCAAATTAAAATGTCTATATCTTCACACGTCAATGTCATATTCCCACGCTATAGGGACCAATAACATTGCCAAGAAGCAGAGCATTCTGACACCTCCCTATAGCTTAGTCATATTCCCACACCCTGACCCACAATCAAGCAATTACATGAAAACACATAAACATTGAGACACTTTTTTGAGCCACTGTATGAGCATGGATGAAATATGGCTGACAACTCACTTCTAGTGCTGGCAAAGGGGCTCTTGCTCATCTCAGGAAGTATTAGTATCCTGCGCGGCTGATTCAGTCCTATGGCACTGCTAGTCTCACTGCTACTGCATACAATCAAGTATGCTGGCAGGTAGTTTGGTGGCATGGTTGCAAATTCCCATCAAGTCTCAAATCACCTCCTAGTGATGTTGAGCAAGGAGATCTTGTGGATGAACTCTGGCAGGACCAAGCTAAAAGGAATGAGATTCATGTGAGTGACATTGATCAGTTATGTTCAGAGTCCTCTTACCATGAAGTATGACATAGCTTGGAGAATGGGTCCACTCTTGGGATACCCCTCATGAAGAAGGCTTGATTCAAAACTTCATGTCAGCACAAACATCAAAAGAATTGGATGACATTCTATGACCACATATTGCTTAACTTCAGAAGCTCCTCAACAGTCCTGATTTGAGCCAGTGTGGTGCAGAGGCATATCCTGTGATAGACTATGTCCTATGATTGAAGAAGAACCTAGACAGTGTGGGTGCATACAGCATGCCATTCTGTGGCAATATCTCATCTCATGAGTATGCAAAAATTGCACATTGGTTCTCTGAAAACATTCCAGGTGCTGCCAATCAAGTTGAAAAATGGCTCAGTGGCATGCCATTGGTGCATGCATTCACTCTCGTTGTTGCCCATCAAAAGGCCAGTGATTTCAAAAAACATGACCAAGCAAGAAATGAGGAATGGAATGATAGTGAGCTATTGAAGATGGCTTGGGCTGATCTCATGATAAGCTATCCTGCTGATAGTTTCGTGGCTGACATAGACCTTGAGTGTCTGGTGGCACTAGAAGCAAGGATGTTCAAGGATTCAGAAGAAGCAGAACCTGCAGGCAACCAGCAGTGGGGGTTGGATGCTGGTCAACATCACAGGTGGTGGAATGTGTATCTCAACATTCCTAATGAATGGCTGCTAGGAAGAGATTACAGTGAGAGCAAACTTGAAGTGAGGAAGAAATTACTTGTTCTGTTCAATAGGTCTCTGACATGTCATCAACCGCATGGCCACTTATTTAGTGATAACTCTTATACCACATCTTCAGATGAGTTATGCAAAGTTGAAGCTCCTTCACTGCTGGCTGAAGAAGACACTGTACCACTGAAACATTGCCCTTCACTGTCAATTGAAAGATGTGATCCCATTAAACATTGACATGCTTCACAGAGGGTCCAGAGAGGGAAGAAAAGAAAATAGTTATTATTGATTTAGCTGGTACTAGGTGTTCCTATGATGAATAAAATGAAGTAATGGTCATAAACGCCATGTGTAACTTGATCTGGGAGTCAAATGTAGACTGATAGGGAATACTTGAACTGGCACATCAGTCCCAGTGAACTCTACCTATGGCCAAAACTGTTGGAATGGTGTGAAATATGACAAATTTGGAAGCAACATATTGCGCTATAGGAGACTCACTGTGGAGACTAATAGAATATTGCACATCCGTTGTAATCTTCTCAAACGTTGTAGGGTATGTTAAGAATATGAATATCATTTTTCAACATATTTCAATTCCACTCCATTGGTGCGACAAATTGTTTGCATTTGCAACAATTATGCTATAATCTACTGATACAAATACTTCAATGTTATAGACCCACAGTTAGAAAACACAATATTGGACAATATGAGCAACAGAGCAGAATAGCGACAGCAGTGCAAAACATGGTAGCAGGGCGGCCATGCAACAGCAGGCACAAAGTAGCAATACTAAGGATGGCCAGCAGAAGGTAGGCAAAATGAGGATCTGATATCCAGTGGTGGGGCAAAGTAGCAAGGAAGACAGCAAGGAGAATGGAAGAGAGAGTTCAAGTCCAAGAGATGGCAACAAGGAGGATGATAATGAGAGTGCAGGAGAGAGTCCAAGTCCAAGAGACGACAACAAGAGTGCAGGAGATAGTCCAAGTCCACAAGACGACAACAAAGGGCTAGTGCATGGTGCCATCAGCAATATCACCATTTTTCATCCACAACCTGACTTGTTCCTAGATACTATTTGTTAGACTAAAAAACAAAATAAACTGTTCCACTTACCAGGCATACAGCTTCTGTGTCATACAACTGAAGAAATAATAGGTTTAGAGTTATTCAAGGAAAGCCATTAAAACATACCTTGATCTGCTCTGCACCCAACTGAGAGTAGTATACATTGAACTCTTTGGTAGAACCACCACCAATGCTAACTTGTTTAAGCCAGCGGAACACACACAGATTGGTGTGTAATCAGATAAACAGGAGGGTTCACAGACTCATCTAGTCATGAGTCTACTGATACACCACAGCATGAGTATATGCATGACAAAGACAAAATAACAAACCTATGACAGCCAGAGAGCTTGTAGTTGTGGAAGCGGGAGAGTTTGTGGACTCAACTGATAAGATGTGTGAGTATATGTGTCACAAATTAAGAAACACAATACCTTTCATGCACTTTTTAGTGCCCTCCAACTCTAAAAGTCATGAGGAGAGCATGTACAATGTAGTTAAAGTTAGTGTGTGCATTTGACAATGCCCTGCTGGTGTATGTTGACAAAAACACTATCAAGAAACATGCTAGATCAAAATAAAATGAGAACTTTGAATAAAAGATGATTGAATTGTACTTACCAGATCTTTGAACTGGATAGGTTTCGAGGCTGCGCGTGAATGAAAATGTGTTGTGTCAATTGAGTACATGTGCGATCGATATGATTAATGTGATCAACACGAATTGCATGCGAGACAGTGGTAAATGTGCGTGAGACAATAGTAAAATGATAACTGCACGACGATGAAATGATAACAATACACACTGACAATGGTGTCATTGCAGATTACACAATATTATCGCATAATAAATATATCTTAACAATATTCTACGTTATCCCAGCCGTTTTGGCCATAGGTAGAGTTCACCGGGCGTCAGTGGCCGCGTCAGTGCTGCATCAGTGCCGCATCACATCTGCGTCACGCCGCGTCACAGGCGCGTCACGACCGCGGCAGGACCGCGTCAAAATAGCTACGCCCACAAATCTCACCACCCCTACCTCCGACTCGGAGTGCGGTAACTTCTCTACTGCTGGGAGACTTACCATCAAAGAACTGGACGGAAATTGTAACTGCAATTCCAGACTATGACAGTCGTATGACTGGCTCAAGCGCTCACAGCTGGAACGATTCCCAGTCACCCATCTGTACATGATCACTGCATGTATGCATCGCTACCATCCAGAATGGAACTACTGGTAGGATCTGTAAGATCTACGTGTGCCATTTGGAATCGATGGCATTGTCAAGACAGGCCTCATTGACACCACGCCGTAGGTCGTAAGCGTTCGTAAAGCGTTCATTATGCGGCAGCACCAAGATTTAATTTCACAGAAGCAGGAAGAGCTCGCGGATATGAGTATAAATACAAATCTATTACATATTCCCCATCTGCAACGGATTCCTTCTCTTGGGTCGACCTCATGTTTTTCTCTCTGTTGGTTGCCTTGTATGCCCTGGCACCTACAGTTTTGGGAGCAGCCTCAGCTACTGTTCGGCGCACCGCACTAGGAAATAACTACACTTTTGATGGCCCTGCAACGCCTTACTCCATGAATGTCACAGACTGTCCAGGTGGGACTGCAGTTCAAATTTTGTGGGGTTGCTGCTGACAATGACGGGTTTCAGGATACACTCTAGGGTCGCTTCAGGAGTCTGACACTGGTCTCACTGCTCACCTCACACTCGCTGGACCAGCGTGCAATGCTTTTGGACTAGATATCTCAGACCTCACGATCGAAGTTACTTATCAATCACAGTCCACGTACCTTGTTTCCCGAGTCTCTTAGTTGCGGCGCTGATGACTAGTTTTAGTTTGCATGTTAAGATTTATGACACTGCTAACCAACAATTCACAATCCCCGAGTCGGTAATTGAACGGCCTGCTGCGCCAACGACATCCTACGTGAGCAACTCCGACCTTGTATTCAACTTCGATGCAGCGCCTTTCGCATTTTGGATCACAAGACGCTCTGACCCTGGCGCAATGCCATTGTTTGATACGAGAACTTCATCGCTGCCACCAACACCTATTCCACCTTTCAATGCATCGGACCCAAGCACAGCATTCAATGGCTTCCCTCTTGTATTTGAAGATCAATATCTCCAGGTCTGCATCTGTCGCCTCTGATGTAAATCTAGCTTACAATTACCAGGTTGCTTCTGCTCTGCCGTATGGCACCAACATCTACGGTCTAGGTGAAGTCATTGCCAGCAGCGGATTTAGACGCAACATTGGAACAGATGGGGGCGTGGGCACTATTCAAACACATTGGAGTCTCGGAGTCTCGGATCCTATTGATCAGAACTTGTAAGTTATAATGACTGGAAATCATTCTCACGTTATGATATACGGGCTGGTCAGGTATGGTTCCCATCCAATCTACGTCGAACATCGGTACAATACGACTACCGAAAAGGCGTCCGCCTCTGGTGTTCTTCTGCTTAGGTATTCAACTCAAACTAAATCCCGATTCTATTTGTTGATAGCATTCCTTAGTTCCGCGGGTTCAGATATCTTCCTGCAGACGCCTCCGAACTCCAAGGTATCATTAATCGAGTACCGTATGATTGGTGGTATTCTGGACTTTTATTTCTTCTCTGGTCCCTCGGATGCAGAAGTAATTGCCCAGTACGGTTCAGTCATCGGGTACCCTATGTGGCAACCTGCGTGGGGCTTCGGGTTCCACCTTTGCAGGTAACGTTCTATTCAATGCGATTGACATCAAGGAGACTCGTTGAAGTCATTAAGATGGGGGTACCACAATATTAGTGATGACAGAGAAAACGTCGCGCAGATGCGCGCCGCGGGTATCCCCTTGGAAGGTTTGTCACCTCTTGGTGGGACTCATCGCTCGTAATCCTCACTTGGCAATGCAGTCCAGTGGAACGATATTGACTTGTACCACGCTTACCGCGACTTCACTACTGACCCAGTGAGTTTCCCTGGTGATGAAATTCGTGAGTTCATCCAAGAATTGGTGAGTGTTTCTTAGGATATCTACTGGGCGCAGCAAGTTCTGACTTGCGTGACAGGCCGCAAATCATCAACATTGTAAATGAGCTTGTGATATTCCACTGCCAGGGTTGATCGAACAGCCCTTCAGATATCCCTATTGTCGATGCGGCTATTGCTGTCACAAGGAATTCAACTGACGTCGTAAGTCTTTGGACATGCCGTGGTCAGATGCTTCCTGACCATATGTCGATTCAGTATGATCCTTTCACACGGGGCGTTGAAGAGTGAGTTTTGCCATTCTGGTAGCGATCCCTAACCATGAATGCGCTGCAGGGATGTATGGATCAAGAATCCAGACGGGTCTTTATACATCGCTGAAGTCTGGCCCGGCTACACTGTCTGTCATTCCTGACCCATGGAACGTCTCTTCAATCGATCAATTTGCATACTTTTCTAGGTTTTCCCGGACTGGTTCAGCGAAAATATGCTCTCTGTATGGACTGAAAGTCTCAAAAACTGGTCGGACATGGGTGTGGAATTCTCTGGTATTTGGCTGGACATGAACGAGCCAAGCACATTCTGTAGCTACTCCTGGTACGGAAAGCTTGCGCTAGTTTGTCGCTTTAAGCTGATTGGCGAGAAGCGGAACTGGCGCGAACTTCTCTTCCGTCGGTCCCCTGACCGATGTCAGCTCGGTGGTTATCGGATATCCCGAATGGTATGGCAGTTGGGGTTTTTTTGAGGCACTGAATTTTGCTAACAAAATTTGATGAAGTTACAATGACACACTCTGGGGACCTAGCGGGAACATGACCATCAATGGCACCTCCACATACTCATGTGCCACCAACTCGACCACTATGACGATGATAAAAAAGCGGGGTGTCGGTGCAGGTAACGAGGAAGGTGTCGATCTCAACAACCCGCCATACGCTATCCATAATGGTAAGATTCAATCTTTATATACTACTATTGCGATATGATTTCGCTGGAACACAGCGGTTGGATCCCTTAACCAGCATTCTTTGGCGACGAACGCCACGCATTCTGGCGGATATGTGGACCTCGACGTACATAACATGTTCGGACTGATGGAGGAAAAGGCGACGCACCTTGCTATTCAGTCGATCCTGCCTAAAAAGCGTCCATTCCTGATCAGTAGATCAACCTTCCCATCTGCTGGAAAATGGACTGGTCATTGGGTATTTTGAATCCACCCGGCTGAATTGTGCGTGATGCTGAACTTTTAAATAGCTTGGTGACAACTTCAGCAAGTGGCAGTACATGTACCTCAACATCCAAGGCGTTCTGCAGTTCCAAATTTACCAAATTCCGATGGTTGGCGCTGACACGTGTGGATTCAGTATGTATCTATGGGATGTAGATCAGCATTAGATTAACTATCTAAACAGATGACAATACTGACGAAGAGTTATGCAACCGTTGGATGCAGCTCTCGGCATTCGTTCCCTTCTACAGGAACCACAACACCAATGGTGCTCTCCCTCAAGAGCCTTACCGCTGGGAAAGCGTGGCAAACGCATCTCGCATTGCCATCGCTGCTAGATACGCCCTACTGCCGTACTGGGTAAGCGTGTACGTTTTCTAGTGATCAAGATGTTGACAGTAGAAACACAAAGTACACGCTTTTCGCCAATTCCTCTATGGCTGGTTTTCCGCCTGTCAGGGCGTTGTTTTATGAGTTCCCCGATGAGCCTGAGCTATTCACCGTAGATAGGCAATGGCTTGTTGGAAGTGACATTCTCGTGACTCCAGTACTTACTCCAGGAGCTACGACCGTTGATGGTAACAGTTCAAACCCCGCTCATGACATCCCTGACTGACATACTATTTTACAGGTATCTTCCCTGGCCGCGGTAGCGTAATCTGGCGCGACTGGTACACGCACGCCGCCGTGAACGCTACGTCTGGAGGAAACACAACGCTAGACGCTCCCATCAGCCACATCAACGTCCACATCCGGGATAACTCCGCTCTATTATTGCACCAAGAGCCCGGGTACACCATCTACGAGACTCGTGAAGGCCCCTATTCGTTGCTCGTATCTCTCAACACAGCAGGCACAGCATTCGGCACTGCGTATGTGGACGATGGGATCAGTTTCCCGCCTGGTCCGAGTCGGAGCCTCACATTCCAGGCTTCCCAAGACACACTCAAGATTAACAGCAAGGGAGAATATGAGATTGTGCAGATGTTGGAGACGATCACTGTGCTTGGCGTGCAGAAGCCTACCCAGGTCTCAATCCAAGGATTGCCGGTTGAAGGGTGGACTTATAAGGAGGCCACTGAAGAGCTGGTGGTGTCGAATACGTCCGTCGACCTTAATGGGCAGGCGACTTTGGTGTGGAGCTAGTTTGTCCATGGCGTATCCCCAGACCACCGGGCAGATCGCGCAGTGCGTGATTAGAAGAAACATTTATCAGCGGCCATGTCGTTCTCGGAACGGCAAAATTGGAGCGCACACATGAAACCGCTAGAAACACAGCAAGGTCTGCAGTAAATCTATGGTGCACAATACAATGTTGGAATTTAGGTGACTGAGAATCGCTGTAGCCGGGATCCGAGTAGGAGCACTTAAGTCGGGATTGAGAAGAACATTTTATACACAGCAAAACACGCTTAGCTGGCGCCACACTAGTGCTGTCAAGTGACCAGTGGTGAAAAATCACCTGAAAGGTTCTTGATTTGGTTCCCAGATTGCAATCTCGTCTACCCTAAGCTACGAACTTTCATATTCTTCGGACTTTGAACGAGCAATAGCCTAGGCCTATTGGAGTGACTGGTCAACGTTGTCAACCCCGAATTGCGCTTTCAGCCTTACAACTACTTTCTTGCATACACCTTTTTTTTGGTTTTACTGCTCAGCAAATTGACTATCAAGACATGTTGGCTGCCTCTCGTGTTTCAGCCCTCGCTTCACATGTTGCCAGACAGGCCGTTCAGGTCACTGGTCAACGACAAGCTGCCCTTATTGCAGTCAGACGTCGCGAAAATGTGTCTGTTAGGTCTATCCAGTCGGTAGCCCAGACTGATAGGGTACGTTGAAAATTCGAATGCATGATATCCTTTTTTGATTGTACTGTATGCACAGGATACGATTACTAGACTTTTATACTCCATTGGAACCAAGCGAGAGGTCGAGCGACACCTCCGCATATTTTCCTCCTCCTCACACCCGTCGCAACCTGCTAAGTTCGCCGTTATCAAGGTTGGAGGAGCTGTGTTGGATCAAATAGATGAACTGGCCCTCAGTTTGAGCTTCCTGTATCGCGTTGGCCTCTACCCCGTAGTACTTCATGGTGCAGGACCACAATTGAACGGCATTATCGAGTCCGAAGGCGTCGTTCCGGATTATATTGATGGAATTCGTGTCACTGGTACGACGTTCGAGCCACAATTTTAGCTTTCGATGGCCAATATTTTTTAGATGCGAAAACCCTGCAGATTGCCCGTCGAGTGTTTCTCGAACAAAACCTAAAGCTTGTTGGTGCACTTGAGCAGCTAGGAACTCGTGCGCGCCCTATCACCTCTGGCGTATTCACCGCCGATTATCTCGACAAAGAGAAGTACAGACTTGTCGGAAACATCACTCGTGTTGATAAGCGTCCCATCGAGGCGTCTATCAGGGCAGGCGCACTACCCATTCTGACCAGCTTGGCCGAGACACCTGACGGCCAGATCCTGAATGTTAACGCTGACATTGCCGCTGGAGAACTTGCCAAGGAGCTTGAGCCCATGAAGATCGTCTTCTTAAATGAGAAGGGTGGTATGTTTCACGGTATCACAGGCGAAAAGCTGGACGTCATCAATCTGGATGAGGTACGTTCTACCTGGCATTACAATATCACTGGTACACTAATTGCTCTATCTGTAGGAGTATGAACAGCTCATGAAGGAGCCGTGGGTCAAGTACGGCACCAAGCTCAAGCTGCGTGAATTTAAGGAGCTCCTTGATCATCTACCCCGCTCCTCGTCTGTTGCTGTCATCTCTGCCGACAATTTGCAGAGGGAGCTGTTCACCGACAGCGGTGCCGGTACCCTAATCCGCCGTGGTTACCGGCTTTTCAAACACAGCAGCATCGAAAGTGTTGGCGCTGATCGCTTCCGACAAGTCATCCATGATCGTGATCCTGAGGTGCAATCTGGTGTCTCGAGCGTCACTAGTGTCCTCAGCGGCCTCCAAAAAACGCCGTACACCATTTACGGTGATGAGCCCCTCGACGCGGTTGCCATTGTCACCCACCCTGAAGGTGAAGTGCCAATCATGACGAAGCTTCTCGCCTCTCGTAGTGGAGTTCTTAACAATGTGGTGGATAACGTTTTCAACGCTATCAAGAAAGATCATCGCAAGCTCTTCTGGACTGCAAAGGTCGATGATGACAATCGCTCCTGGCACTTTGAACGCGCTGATGGAAGCTTCACGCGTGCTGGCAAAAGTTTGTTCTGGTATGGCGTGCAGGATGTTGCTGAGGTGCAGAAGATTGTGAAGGATTTCGAGGCCAAAGGCAGGCTTGAAAGGGCATACTTGCCTGTAGGACCTTCTGCTCCCCCTGAACGTGCGTTTTCTAGCGCCGCTAGATCTTACTCTACCCTTGCCCGTCGTCAAGTACCTTCCGGCTCTCGGGGGTATGCAACTACTGCCGCTTTGCAGCCCACATCTACTGAGCCCAAGCGCCTCGCCTTGATCGGAGCACGCGGGTACACAGGACAGGCCCTTACAACTCTTCTTTCTGGCCATCCCTACATCGATCTCACACATGTCTCGTCTCGACAGCTGGCAGGGTACCCTCTGCAAGGATATACAAAATCCCCGATCACGCACACCAACTTGTCCGTTGAGGACGTTGAGCGAATGGAAAAAGACGGGGAGGTTGATGCGTGGGTCATGGCGCTCCCCAACGGCATCTGCAAGCCATTTGTGGATGCAATTGACCGTGGCGCAAAGGTGCGCAGTTCCGGTGAATCAAGTGTCATTGTCGACCTGAGCGCAGACTACCGTTTTGAATCCGGGTGGAAGTATGGTTTGCCTGGTGAGGCGTCTGTGTAAATACCCTGTTGATCTCCTGAATTTACATGTATTTTTTGCTCCCGTTTTCTTTCCGCGGTTCTCTTAGAGCTTTATGGGCGTGATGCCATCCGAAAGTCGAAGAGAATATCCAATCCTGGATGCTATGCCACCTCCACGCAACTGCTTATCGCGCCATTGCTGAAGTACGTGAAGCATACGTGCGAGCCTACGGTGTTTGGCATCTCAGGGTACAGCGGTGCTGGAACCGTCGCAAGCACGAACGACGCAGATGGAAAGCCAACGACGGTGCCCAAGGTCACACCAGAGAGCCTCGCTGGCGGATTCCGTCCGTATGCGCTCACAGACCACATCCACGAGCGCGAAGCAGGCCGTCACCTAAGCAGTCTACTCACAGATCCCACCAACCCGATAAAAGTTGCCTTCATACCCTCCGTCGCGCCTTGGTTCAGCGGTATCATTTCGACATTGTCCGTACCTCTTAGGGAGAAGGTTACTGCATGGGATGTCAAGACCCTGTATGAAGATAAGTATGGTGGAGAAAAGTTGATACATGTCACAGCGGGCGTTCCAGAATTGTCAGACATTGAGAATAAGCACAGCTGGACTGTAGGAGGTTTCCAAGTCCACAGCGAAGGCGATCGAGCTGTTGTCGTGGTATGTTTGTCTGTATGCCAGGACATGACACATGTGGCTGACTGAATTCAGGGTGGTTTGGACAATCTTCTCAAGGGCGCCGCAACGCAGTGCTTGCAGGTACGTTTCGCCAAGATAGCTGGGAAGTGTAAGCGAACTGATTTCTTGGCAGAATTTGAACCTTGCTCTCGGTTACGACGAGTATGACGGGATATCTGTTGATTAAACGTATCGGCGGGGTTTGCTCCTTATGTTCCAGCGACATTCATCGGGCTTGTAGTAATACAGTACATGATCTAGTAAAAAAAACTATGTATATAATATCATGGTTGACAATGTAAATTATTCTGCGCCTCCAGACACAAGTACTGTCCCGGGGTACAGCTGATTAACCGAAATGTTATCAGCTGCATCATTCGCCCAGACGACCAGCGGAACGGCACGCGACATTGTTTTGAGGGTTGACGCTTGCAGTTGACAGGTTGGGCGTCTCTCCATAATTAGATCCGTCTTGATGCTGTGGTCGACAGCGTACTATACGAACACTGCTGACTCCACCTCTCACTGCTTAACACGCATAGATTCCTCCACAACCTATGGCCGGCAGCAACCAAGAGTACTTTCAGTCTGCCTTATACCAGATCCCTGAGCGGGATCCAGTCATTCCTGGGGGAACTCCCCAGTGGAGCGACGCGCCTGGAGTAAGTTACAAAGATCGCGCAGTACCCAACGTCAGTGTCTGAGTCGAACCACGAACAGAATACAGAAAATTTGATCTTCTCATCCTTTCATAGGTACCACAACCTGTGGGATTCCAGCCTACGGATGAGCAGCTTTTCGTGCGCAATGCATACGGAGAACCGCTCCCCAATGCAGATTTTCTGAAGCAACATTTCTTCCACGAGGGTCGTCTGACTGAGGCCCAGGCTTTGTATATCCTTCAACAGGCAACCTCGCTATTGACTCAAGAACCTAACCTTGTGAACGTAGAGAGTCCTGTGACAAGTGAGTCCGCCCTGGGTAACAAGTGGGCGTGTGAGCTGAACAATTCAAGTATGTGGGGATATCCATGGGCAATACGTGCGTTATCTATGTTTCTATTCTGCTTGCCTGCACTAAGGTTTGGTTTGCTTGGGATGGTAACAGTATGATTTGATGAAATTGCTGGAGATCGGTGGAACTTTCTCTGATAATTCATATCTGTTCCTCGGGGATTATGTTGATCGCGGAAATTTTGGGATCGAAGTGAGTATTTAGATTCTTTGTAGAAGTCTGCGTTCTGATCTTGGTCTAGTGTCTACTTTATCTATATGCGCTCAAGCTCCAATACCCAAAGCATATCACCCTACTACGAGGCAATCACGAATGCCGACATCTAACGGAATATTTCACTTTCAAACGAGAGTGTGAGATCTCATGCGGCAGCTTGCATCATACGCTGCTTACTATGTGATAATAGGTCTCCATAAATATTCACCAGCAGTGTACGATGCCTGTATAGCTTCATTCTGCGCTCTTCCAGTCTCAGCGCTCGTAGATAACCGCTTTTTCTGCGTCCACGGGGGTCTTTCGCCAGAGCTGGTGACTTTGGATGATTTGCACAGGGTCTGTTTAATCTTGTGATCCACTTGAGTACATTCTGGACTTACCCGAGACGTAGCTTGACCGGTTCCAGGAGCCTGGATCGAGTGGCTTATTGTGCGACCTGTTATGGTCCGATCCTGTGGTTAACTTTGGATATGAACACGAACATTCACAGCAGGGTCCGCCCCTGCCTCCTGGCACCACGTTTGAGCATAACGGGGTGCGAGGGTGTTCATACTTCTTCACGTAAGTGATGTCATGTGCGATAGGTTTTTCCTTGTCTGAATGAACTGTAGGTACGAGGCGGCGTGTAAGTTCCTAGAGCGCAATAACTTGCTGGGGATTGTGCGTGGGCACGAAGCTCAGGATGCAGGGTGAGGAGTTCCTGATCAGGGTGTGCTGTATCGCTCTCTACTGAAATTATAATTTCAGATACATGATGTATAGAAAGACACCAACGAAGAAGTTTCCCTCCGTCATTACAGTATTTTCTGCGCCGAACTATCTGGATGTATACCACAACCGCGGAGCAGTGATCAAGTATGCTAACAAGAACATCACTATCCGTCAGTACAACTCGAGTTCTCATCCATATTGGCTTCCCAATTTCATGGATGGATTTACGTGGAGCCTGCCTTTTGTCGGTGCCAAAAGTAAGCTAAAACGAATTCACAAACCAGGGTTCGTTTACGGTAGAGTTTACAGTCACGGAGATGCTGCTCGCGATCTTGGCAACGTGCAGCCCAGAAGAGCTAGAAGACACCGAAGTCTCTATCGAAGAGGGAGATGAAGCCAGCAGGGATGTTACGGACCTTGCCCTGCCGCCTTCCGAAGCTGCAGCACGTAGGCAGGCGATTAAGAATAAGATTCTTGCGGTTGGAAAGATGCAACGGGTCTTCCAGCTTCTTCGGTCCGTGATGTCTGCAATTTGATTTAATGCGGGATACTCACTTGGCTGGCTGCAGCGAGGAGGCCGAGAACGCGTCAGAATTGGCTACGGTCGCAGGCGAGGAGCCTATCGTTGGCCTGGGCCGTGTCGGATCAGATTTGCTCACAGCGCAAGGCACACAGACGAGGCACTATATTCGCAGCTTCGCCGACGCGTAAGCACTATTGTCAATTCTTGCGTCGCAGACATTTTCTCATCTGCTATACTCGCATAGTCGCCGCTCAGATATGCTGAATGAGCGTCTGCCGATATTCCAACCAACGGATTCGGTGACTGACTTTCCCGTGATACCAGCACCGAGCATGCGGCGCCGCGGCAGCGGCGACATTGATGGGGTGAGTATGGAGGAATTGATCCGCCGGGCACTAGAGGAACCCGATGAAGACGGTCTTCAGGGCGGAACGGTAGAACGAATTGCTGAGCGCGTCGCGATCGGGAGGAAAGTAACAGGGAAACCAATGCCCTTGAAGAGATTTGAGACTGCGTGACGATCTATGGATGACATGATGATCTAGACTGCAACGCCCGAGGAGGATACCTCTGATTCCTGTTTCGATGCCCGTACATCACTTAACGAATGAAATGTAATACAGGTAGCTCGACCACGAGTCAATATCAGTAGCCTACAGGATATCGTGTGACTACTTGAGATGAATGTCTGAAAGAGTTATACTGAATGGTGCTCCACCGTCAGTAAACGTCATATATAGAGAAATTGAACACACCTTCTAAATAATCAGCCGCAAGCAGCCTAATTGATGCACATTGATTCAGATCATAATGGAACAGATAACGATGTGACCCACAGTTCTAGTGCCACCTCGGGCGGTATGCGTTCGGTGAACTCATTCACATCAACACCCTCCTTGGATCCAGGCCCCTCGTAGTAGGCCTTGAAGGACATGTACTCACAAACCTTCTCAACCACAGCAGCGCTATTTCAGCTATTAGAAGACAAAGCGGGGTTCTTAAGCGGGTCGCCACCCACCGTTCACTGATCGGACATGTGTTGGCAATTGCCTCCCTGAAACTACCTGCAGTGCGTAATAGTTCGGATACCATATCAAAGCTTCCGAATGGAACGAGAGCTCACTGTCCTCGCTAAGCATGTTTTTGAGGGTGCCACTGATCGCAGCGACACTTCGCTTCACAAGAAAGGAGTAGCCGTCCGAACTGGTGATCTTTACCCAGTCATCCTGTTTTTCAGCGCCTGAATCCTAGAATGCTGCCAATCAGCACAGGTTCGTGATAGTTGACGCTCGTTTTACATTCATCTGAACATCGTTGGACATCATAAGCTCGCCGTGGTGTGTGGCCACGGCCGTGATATCGGTTTGAAATTGTAAGACATGGTATGTGGGAATAAGATACTGTATATGGACTTCAAAGTGGGTCTGCTATGCCAAGTAATCTCGTTTCTATCTCACTGTCTACCACCGTGCTCGACTTGCTTTTGAGCCCTAGATATGGCTCTTCCCAAGGTAGGTGTTCCATGTCATTTTCCGAAATAACATGTTTTGAATACGATCTGGCACTTATCTAGCGGATCATCAAGGTGTGTCCAGTCATGTTTACAGCATCTTCCCAGTAGTCAGCAATCCCTGACCATGTCTCTTTCATCTATTCTTCATTTCTTCGCATAGGAAACTGAGCGCCTCGTCGCAGACCCCGCGCCTGGAATCACTGCTGCGCCGCACGAGGACAACCTGCGTTACTTTGATGTAACGATTCAAGGGCCTGATGGCAGTCCTTTCCAACGTAAGCCGCCGAGATTATAGATGATACGTTGTCGGAATGCTGAAAGCGTCCGGTAAGAGGGCGTGTTTCACCTGGAACTATTCCTGCCGGAGGAATATCCCATGAGTCCCCCAAAGGTCCGATTTCTCACCAAGATATACCACCCAAACATCGGTGAGCTCTTAGGTTACCATAGTGCCTGCGCGATCTAAATTTGCTTTGCTGCAGATAAACTGGGTAGAATCTGTTTAGATATCTTGAAAGGTGCGTTCGAGTACATCGTGCTGGTCCCTGCCGATTTGAGTGCCACTGCCTTGTAGACAAATGGTCCCCTGCATTGCAAATTCGGACAGTCTTGTTGTCGATACAAGCTTTGCTGAGTGCGCCCAATCCTGATGACCCACTGGCTACCGATGTCGCTAAGCACTACAAGGAGGATGAGAAGGACGCGCAAAGAGTTAGCAGGGAATGGACGGAGAAGTATGCGTCCAACTGATGATGGAAATAATGACAGTCTGGAGGCACGAGCGTTGTAAGATGAACCCTGGCAGTTAATTTGTACTTGAAGTGAGGACTTCAACCTTAGGCTTCTAATTCTGATTCGGCGTGGATGCGGGGTTCGTTCACCTAGATCAAATTAGACGTGGCTTCCAGGAAAGGGGACTTGATGTGGTCATTCATTGATTCATATTTTCGTAAGTGGCTCGTAAGGGCAGCACAATCTGTATTTGTCCGATGAATGCTTGGTCCGAAAACGGGCTTAGGTGTTGGTCTAGACCGCGAAGCCTCGGCTAAGTCTAGAGCCTGTGAATTCGGCACGATTGAGCTGACAGTCCTTTGGGCGTTTCTCAGACTAACTTCGCCATATTTACAGGCAAGATGGTGCAAGTAGGGTTTGAAGATCAACCACCAACATACCCAGAGCTGTCCTCAAGGACGAGACCCTAATCGAAAGTGCGCTTTAAGTTCGCGGTTTCCGTGATACTCGTCTGTACGTTACAGCACCATACAAGGCTTCAGAATGCACGGTGCTGACCACCTGTCTTCTTGCCTCACTGCACCCAGAAATTTTTGCTCTAGGTCAAAAGGCTTCTAATCGCCTGGCGCACCCACCACAATCAGTCCAAATACCTTCCCCAATATTTACACCGTGTATACGATACAACCTTCTCGTCCCGTCATGTCGATCTTGAACGCGGACATAACACACATCCTCATCAACGATCTGTTGTCTAGTAATGGAGGCGGACCCTCGGCGCTGTTGACCCTCGCCAGCACAACTCGATCTTTCCGCGAAGCATGCCTCCCCTACCTCTTCTCTGAAGTGCGGTGGCCCCATAAATCCAAGGCTGACAAGGAATCTGGCCTTCATTTCTTCCCTGAGGGCCTTTGGCCATATATCAGGTAAGTCCGTCGTCGCCGTTTCCCCCCTCCCAAAGCATCAGGATTCACCGTGATTTTCGGCGCCAAGGCATTTTCGGTTAGAATGGTTTGACGAATGGACAGAACCCACCCGCCTCAAGTGGGGAACGATGGACAAAGATGGTAATTATATCCCTCGCGACCTGGTCAAATTCAATTCAGCGATCGCAAAAATGCCCAAGCTGTCGAAGGTGACACTGAGTTGCCCCTTCATCATACCCCGGTCCCTCTTTCAATCATTGGGCCTCTCGCGATCCCTCAGCTCCATCGTATTCATTGATACGCCGCTTCAAATAGGCATAACGTCCATCTCCCCTGTTACGTTCAAGCAGATTTCCCTTACACCTGTTGGGCAGACGCTTCGCATCGGTGATGGACCGACAGATCCAAGATTTTCTGACATCACGTACTTCATACGTGACTGGAGGAGGAAGTATCGCTCGCAGGCCAGCTGGAGGCAAGTCCAAGAAACACAAGCCTCCATTGCATTTGTCAAGATGCACGCAGCACACCTCACACATCTCGAGCTATCCGGTAGTCTATGCTCTTTTGGTGCTCTATCCAGAATAGATTGGCCATGTTTGAAAACCTTTGTGCTTACCGGTAATGCTCCGGTTACGCAGCCGTATGAGCCGCCAGCGCACATGCAGCTTTTCAGCGTGCTTGCACGTATGGATGCGTTGCGGGATCTGCGTCTACTTTTCGCGCAAAGCAAAGCGCAAGAGTTCCACATCCTTGGGCGCGATGATCCCCCTGATCCAGCACACACAGCAAAGCTCGCAACTCTTACTGATTTTGCCATATCAAACGCTTGCAAGCTTGATGGAATTCTCAATTACATGACATCTCTCCGGCGACTCGCCATCCTCGCCATCGTAGATCTTCCTCGTTGGCCCATTGCACTTGGCCAAGCAGAAGTGGACCGTGTGCTCGTGGATGTTGCCGCAAGCGGCTGTGAGCTCAATGACTTGCGCATTATCATCGAGGACAAGCTCACGCCCAACGTGTGCTGGTCTATTACCTCCAACTGCCCTCACCTTCAGACGCTAGAGATCGAACGGTGTGGTTACCACGATGGCAAATCGGTGTCCAGTTGGGTACGTGTCTCCCCTCAGGCCTGATCAAAGATCAATGCTAAACATGGGCTGATCTTGGCACATATGATCGCCGCAGCAAGAGTTCCTTGAAGCGCTGTCCCCTCTATCTGCCCTTCGAGACCTGCGCATCTGCATGCAATTCCCAGAGTACGATGATGTCGATGAATTCGAGTCATGGCGCACTGTACGCAAAGACTGTGCTAACGCCCTCGCGGTGGGCCTCAAGCTACTCAGCAAAGTCGGTTTTGAGTATAGGAAACGCGCAGGGACCCATCGTTACCAGGACGCGTGGCTAGACTTTGAAATTAGTCGGAGGAAAGGAGGGACTGTAGAGCTGTACCAGTTGCCAGCTATGTGGTATCCGTTCCCCGAGGTGTGGGAGTCATCACGGTTGCCGTTTTGACTGAGGATGTATTTTTTGGTGCAGTGGAGGGTACTGCTTCGCAAGTATACATGTGGTTTATTTCTCTTGTAATCTTACACGGAATGTCTCGATGTGTCCTCGCTTGGTTCAGTCTAGCGGCATATATGGTTTTTCACATTGGCATCGGTATCCGCACGCATGGTGTATATAGATATTTGTATACACGTTTATAGACCCGCCACCGAGAGAGATAGCTTTGGTATCTTGTTGCTGTACAGTGGGAATGGATCTATCATAAGTACTCCGCGCAATGCGGAAGGGGTACTCTGAACGGTAGAGTGGCGGAGAGATTTGAATTCAGTGGCAGAGTCAGCAAGGGTCAGATTATAGTAATTACAAGGACCAGTTGTCGGTCAGGTGGAATGGCGGCGGCAATGTATTTAAAATGGTAGCCTAACTCCCCCGGCGCCCCACGGACATGTGCCAATTTCATTGACATGCTCTCAGATAGGCTCCTCCGCAACGGAGAATTGCAGTATTAAGTACCTGCTGATGTGGTAGTGTCGCCTATACAACAAGGAACCAAAGGTTAACTTCATCAGGTGAAGCCTTATACTGTCCGTATGTTTTACAAAGTGCCAGTGTCCAAGAAAACATTTGATCATCGGGAAACCGTGGCATCAAACACAAGCGAGCTGTGGCGTGATCACGCTCTCGAATAAGGCAGTCAGCTGCGATACTGCGTATACACTAGTATTCGGAACCTTGCTTGTGAGTCCGCGGTTAAAGTGTATTGCGCCGATGTCCACGGCTGGTCGACTTTGGAATGCTGATACTTAGTGGTGTTTTTGACGTCTTATGATAGAATGTTCTATGGGCCTAGATGTCAGATATCAGGGAAATACCCCATCGAGTGGATCTGCGTTTTGGTTCTCGAGTTCCGGAGGGTCTAGGTGTACAGCAACTAAAAATGATATCAGATATACGTAGGGGACAGCATAGGGTGGCAGTTACATCACATGTTCATCGACCACTAATACGACGAAGTACACGTTGTATGAGTTCTTCGGAGCGCGACAGCTACTACAACAACTAACTAACATGCCATGTCACTGACACCGTGGAATGCTTATCAAGTCCCGCCCCGTGTATGCCATCCAGTCATAGCGTTGTCGTCGCCATGATCACTTACTGGTTCAAAAGCCAGACAAATGTCTACCATTGAACGCGCCTAAGATCACACCCCAGATTTCTAGGTGGCTTGCCCTGCATGAAGCTTTTAATGATGTTCTTGTTACTTCATATCATCATCGTTATCCAGGCTGCACCTGCAGGATCTGATACGGCACGACGGGCATCTATTGCCGAGTCCTCTGTCATCATGTATGTCATCCCGCGTCCATCATGTATTTGTAAATCAACAGGGATTTGCTTTCCAGGACGCAGGGGACTTACCCGGATTCTTCCTCTATGGGCAATTCTATGAGTTTTTCCTCGAATATGCTGGAGTCTGGAAGCACGGCCGCAGGATCGGCGACCAGTAGTGAGTCTGCCCTGTTTAAATTGTTGTGCAAACTTCATGTCTGGTGTTCAGTAACGACTGCGCCGACCGTGACCTCGCTGACGGCACCTACAGCAAACGATGAATTATTCATTACTTGCATGCTCAAAACGTTCAACATCGACGAAACCTCTCTGAAAGTATATATAATCGGGATAATCCTAGCGACTTCTTTTGCGGCAATAGCACTTATCATTGTTGGCGTGCTTACCTGTTCTGTGGGCATATGTATAAAAAGTGAGTTGCCAGAATTGCAGATAGAGGGTTGTGCTGACGTGAGAATATCAGTGTTCGCGCGCAAGAACTGTGGCTACTCGGAAAAACTCTCCTGTTTACCGCCAAATATTGTATACCCATCGAGTAGTTTGACTTAAGGCGTAGTAGAGCTGCGCCTCTGCATGCGTGATGCAGGCAAGTTGGCATGTCCTGGTGAAATGCAATATCACTGTGGATTTTTAATTAAAACGAACAGTGTACTTAGCGTCATGCACTATGTTGGTAAATTAATTTTATATTCTGAAATTACTATACTTTTGTGTCGTACGCACCCTGAGTGACGAAGCTATATCATAATATGCAACCAGTGATTCCATTTTGCCACTTGCATATCTGGATCTGCTTAGCCGCAATGGAACATAATGATACGTTGGACTTACGGTAAGTGCAACACGCATAACAGTGACTATGCATTTAGTCACTGGGCCGAGGACGGCGCACTCGTTGTGAATGTAAAATTAATCAACAGGCGAAGTGTTGCCAGCTATGGCGTTGACACCGCACTGTGTTCTCTTTCGAACAATGAAATGCCCGCACTGCTGCCCAAAACTGCTTCGTGCTTGGAACCCAAAGTATGATGATGCTAACGGCCGCCTGCAACGTTTCACTTGGGCGGCAAAATTAAGCATTCCGAATAGACTGATGTCAGGGTAGGTCACAATAACGTTGCGCACGGTAATGGAGCATCATACCTTGCAAGTCGAGTCCCTACACGTCGGACCAGAGCTATTCTAGGAAATGGCTCCTCGTTGCAATCATGCTAATTGAGCTGTTACCCGTTGCCAGAAACACATGTTGTGCACTAGATCCTGCCGGTGAGCTCAGACCATCGCCCGACGAAGAGCGGTTTTGATGAAGAAACGACGATGATCGGAGAGTTGAAACCAAGGGTTTGCAATGATTTGACTCAGCGAGTCAGCGGCACAGTGCTTATGCCCGTTAAGGGTGGGACTTGTACTAATTACCATCACTACGTGACTAGGACCCCCTTTCCTTTGTTCTTCTCTGTGGACCTTGTGGTCTGCACTCATGCCTTCAGAGTATCCCTCTCACCTTCATGTCTCTTTCGCATCAAATGCAACGTCGTTCAAGAGGACGTTTGAACAGTTTGGCTACGATTCGAACACTTCAATGTCTAGCGCTCTCCAAGCCAGCGGGAGTGGCACAGCAACCCACAATGTTCCGACAGGCTCCAGTAATAGCAGTAGTGGCAATGAAAGAAACAAAAGGGCAAGGAGCACGAGCAGCTCCTCTATCAGCAATCGTTCTGCAGACTCTTCTATGTCCTCCGAGTACATTTCTGCGCGATCGAGCGCCTCGCTGAGCGAGGGCCCTACTACCAACGACCATAACCTCTCTCTTGACCAGCACAGGAGATCCCCAGCTTATCCATCTCCCGCCAATGCTTCTACTTCAAGTACTTTGGTCTCACCAGCGCCTATACTACCAAGTCCCTTGACCGAACCTCAGGATGAGGACATGTCAGATAGCTCTGGTTTTTCTTTGGACATCCCACGCCCCGCACCTCTGCCAGAAGCAGTATCTTCTACTACACATGACGCTCTTAGAAGCTCTATAGAACGTTTCAACGAATTTGATCGTCATATTGCAGCCCTCCGGCGTTCCCACTCACGTACTCCATCTTGGCACCCTACCGCATCTCCCGTTCTGTCCCCACGCGAATCCTCAGATGATACTACCGATACATTTGACAACTGGGACTGGACTCATTTTGGAGCTTCATCAGGCTCGTCACACACATCCGGGGAGGATCGCCGAAGTCAACATTTCACTGATGCAACAATTTCAGTTGGGTCTGTGGGTGCACATACTGCGGTTCCCAGGCAGGTTGACTCGTTATCTTTCCAAGCATCAGATGGTAGGCGTCTCTTTAATCTGTTACATACACATTAATACTGATTACATACTACTGGCTGACAGGCTTATTACGTCCTGGCTATACTACATCATCAAGTGGTGCCTCCAATTCTACACGTTCGTCTAACACCCCTCCTCATCCTTCATACCACCCATCTCCATCGATCTCTTCATCAGCAAGGACGAACGGATTCATCCGAGAATCCGACGAATTTTCCAGCGCATCACTCGCCTCCGTACCGTCAGTTCTGCAAACTGAAAGAAACAATACTGATTCCTTAAATGGACCCGATGGCAGGCGAGGTGTCCATCGTGGGTCAAGTTCTGGCTCATCAAATCTGATATGGGGTGCTCTTACCTCCTCACGTCCTTCGCCGCCCGTTGCGCCCTCGCCAGATATAATCACACGTCCGGGATTACTTGACAGCGTATTCAAGCCACCAACTTCGGATTTAGCTGCTAGACCGCAGGCCGCAAGACGTACTACCCATTCAGATGCCGGCTGGAGATCGAGTTCTGCGCGTACGTCAGCAAGCACTTCTGCATCATCCTCTGGTTGGTGCTCTGTCCCACACAAGTGATGATCATGTTGACTAAAAGCTACTATTTTGTCCAGTGCTTGGAGACTCTATTTCTCGCTTCTACGCTGCTGATGAGGAACGACACCGAGGTGCCTCGAATACAATCCAGGACAATAACCCACCACCCTCGCGCTCTGCTGACAGATACCAAGAGGTTGCTGCACGTGCTAGAACAGTTATCGAACGCTCGCGCAACTCAGGTATGGCTTTATGATCGATTTTTTTCCCTGTTGTTTACAAATATCGCCAGTTCGCCCTCTCTCGGAGGCTTCTTCTTCGTTTTCCAGAGAACAGGCAGTTGAAGATTCTGATGAAGCAGAATTGTCATTTGACCGTTACTTGGAGGGTCTCGGCGAAGAATACTCCATCGATCACGAAAGAAGACGCAGGGTGATGGCTCATAACCGTTACGATCTTGCAGGTGGTAATGATGAAGACGATGACGATCCCTCCCATCCAGACAGTGTACATGAGATCATCCAAGGTCTTCATAATGCCCGCGGTCTACTCGAGCGCGGTGTAGAAACTGGTAACGTGCAGTGCATTTTCATAAATCATATTCACTAACCTTTCTCAACCAGCCCGTTCATTGTCTGGGTCGCCTTCCCGACATAATGAGCCGCCCAATCCTCCTCCTGCTCGCTACCGCCTTCATTCCCGCTTGTACACCTCCGCTACGACAGTATCCAGTAACTCGTTGGTGTCGGAGAGTGCTGCTGAGCATCGCCGTACCAACGCCCGGGCGCATCTTCGCTCCCAATTATTGGATTCACGTACCAACTCTGACGAGCCTCCTCGAGACAGTTCAGACATTTCAAGTCTGACTGCCGCTGCCCGTTTGAGGTGTCTTATAGCCAGTCAAGCAGACTCTTCGTCGAACATATCTTCCCACCCTTTACCATCTGGTCGAACAAGCGATCTTCCTTCAAGGCCGCCCGCATTGAACGGTTCTGGGTCGTCTTCTCAGTCTCCACGAGGAGGCTTGAACGAATGGGAGAGAGTCCGATTTTCAGAGATTTTATCTGAACACAGACATCCTCAGACAAGAAGTGGGAATAACAGATCTCTGTCAAGAGACCACAATCACCTCTCTTCTGAAGACTCACCCGACAGTATATTTGACCCTGTGTTCGCCCCAGTCAATGCTATTTCGGGTTTAACAAACTCAGTGGAAGGAGACGCCCATCCACCATACGTTTATCGTCCGCCCACACCACCTCTTCACACTTTGCGTGCTGCTCGCTCGCGCTCTCCACCGCGCATCTCTTCGGAACGACTACAGGTTTCTAACGGTGACACACCTGCGAGATCCAATCCTTTTAGCAGCGTTAACTTGGATATGTTCCCACCTGGAATATACCGCGATTCGTTGAGGCGGTCGATACAAGCGAACCAAGGACGCGGTGATTCCCGTGTACTAGAGCCAGAGCCGACACCTCCCACTCACGAACCTCCCACAATGTTTTCATTCGGGAACTCGGATGAGGATAACGATAGCGATGACATGGATTCTTACTTTGGTATCTTGGTGTGTCCTATTCAACAAATCACATGACGTGTTTAGCACTGATATATCTGTACAGCCAAGGCGTGGAAGGGAACGCACAGCAGCCACGAGGTCAGTGTTATGTATAACTTCCGTCGAACCATTTGCTGAATGTTCCATAATACTGTAGCACACGGTTTACATCGAGGCATATGATGCCTGAGCCTACTGCTTCAACGACATCCTTGGCTTTTGGAGTCGACTCTCACAACACATCCACGCAGGGTAATAGCGCCTTCACTAGTGTACGGGGTCGCGTCCCTCCACTGAGAGTACAGTCGAGCGACGAACATCTGGCGAGGCATCGATTGAATGACGCAGAGAGAGGTGTTCAAAGTTCGCCTCTTGATCCATTCTGGTCTAGCAGTAGGCGTGATACCTCCACACACAACCCTGCCACCCACTCTTCATGGGAATCACTGATGCAAGCCCAGGATCGTGACTATGAAAGAACGAGAACAATGCGTGACATGATGGAGCGGTATGGTCCCAACAACGAACGATCTGACTTAGCCTCCAGGCGCAACGTTTCCCAGCCTCACCAGGGACCCTCCGGAAGACCTGGGAATGCTAATCGCCTCACATTGCTTCCATGGCGGTCTCCGCTACTTCAAAGTTCATCTACTCCAACAAGCTCCGGATCATCATTCACCTCCAGTGGTTCTGCTACCATCACCCACAATCCATACCGAAACGCTACAGACCGGCCTCGAGAACGGCAAGAAGCAGCGCCACCAGAAGAACGGACGCCCATTCGCACCTTGAGGCAGCGGGCTGGCCTCACACGCGGAACGTCCCGAGCAGAGGGTACTCGTATTCGATCGATGTTTCGGACGATGGCAAGGAGGAATATGGGCGATTATATGGTGTGTGTGCTATGCTGTGCTTACTAGGATGTTCCTCATGTTTGTCTTTTTGGATAAAAGCCGGATGAGTTATTTGACTCGTCGTATGAGGGATTATTGTCGCTAGGCGAAACACTTGGGGAAGTCAGGTCGAAAGCTACCCCTGCCGACGTCATTGCATCGCTTCCAACCGGGACATATCATGCATGGGCTAAGGAAGACAGCGAGACACGGTGTCCAATATGTTTGGATGATGCACGTATCTGTCAAAATCATTCAGTGACGTATCTTACTTACCTATCTTCTGCAGTATGGGCGCGACGATCCTGTCACGAAGCTCGTTGAATGTACCCATTGGTTGCATAAGGCTTGTTTGGAGGTATACTTAGTTTCTTCTGTCTTTCTCGCTTGCTGATGAGTTACCCTTCCAGCAATGGCTCAAGACTGCGAATACTTGCCCTGTATGTCGCAAAAAGGTTAAGAATTCTCCAAAATGCCCGTATAAGGCAGGCATAATGACAAGTGCGGGGGCTGGTGGGTCAGGGTCAAGAGAACCCGAAGTGGGAACAAGCGGAAATCACGGCCGGGCATCGAGCTCAGACTCTACCTCTGGGGTTGTTGCCATGCGTTTGGGTGAATTAATCAATCGCGCTCGTCGAGGGTCCAATGCCCAATCAGGGAGTGGTTCCCAGCAACAATCATTGTCCCGTGTCCAAACGATTGTTGGTACTCCTGCCGCACCGGCGGCGGCGACAAGGTTTAATGGTGGTGGAACTCATTTCCATCATCATCATCATCACTATCTCCACATCCACCCACCACGTCCAGAGCAATCCCACGATTCACAGTTCCTAGATCCTTATCATCAGTCTCCCAGCTCCACTGCCAGTGCAGTCCAGAGTAGTACGGCACCCCGCGCTTTCCCATCTGTCCAGAACGTCAGCGGACCTCGTCCTAATGTGTCAAGTCGCCCAGCACTTTCTCGCCCGACTTCCTGGTTTGGATCAATGACAAATCGAGCCAGCGCTCGTCGACTACCTGAAACAACACAGGATAGTGGCCCACGTTTCCCATCTTCTCCAATGGAAGTCGATTATGAAATCGACAGAACAAGTTTCATAGGCGCAACTTCTGGCTTTCATGATCCTGCGCCAGCTCCGCGGAGCGCTTTTGGAGTGCCTCCGTCATCTAGTGCCATGTCTAGCGCAGTTTTTCCTCAAACCGCAGGCTCGTCGTCATCGTCGTCATCATCATCATCTACGTCTACCACATCTAATGTACTTGACTCGTACTCCCTGACGCCAGGTGAATTACAATCTTTCCATGGTACAACACGGGCCAACGTGGGGTCATTGGGGAGCCGACCTCACGGAACCGCGCGTCCCAACAATGCAGCTCCACCGCACTTAGGATCTTTTAACATGGATGGCGGACTAGACTCCAGAAGCAGTTTACCTCGTAGCGGCTATGTGAGGCCGGGAGGACCTGGGACATCTGGTCCTCCTCCATGGTGGCGGTGAGCTGTGTCGCCCTATATACCTCTTATCTTCACTGGTCCCCTACATATAATATCTATTTTTTGATCAGGTTATAGCATTGCATCACGACTTATTGTTCTTGCACTGTACACATGGATGCATGTACATTCTTAGGCCTTCTTCGCTACACGTTCCCGTAAATCAAGCAAATCAAAACCAAGTATATCTAGTCTTAGGTGTCAGCGAATTTAGAGACGTAGCTCGTTGTAGAATATGCTCGCGCATTATCCGTTTCTTGATCTTTGGTTTGCTACTGGTCTATATGGATACCTAGTGGAACCGTGTATCTGCGACTGTATGCCTGCGTGTCCCGAGTAAGGTGAGAGGTGCTACGCTACGATAAAACCCGAAGGACACTGCTACGCGGCTGCTGCTACTCGTACCCCCGGAGTCCCCCACTACAAGTACTAGCTGTCGTCTCAGGGGCTAAAGGCCTAGACCTCTTTCTCTAAATATGAAAACCCCTAGATGGGTCTCCTTGGTAGTTTTGGTGAGTTTCATGGATTTATTCTACATACTAGAAGAAGACAACAGGCTAATAAAAATAGACCAAAGAAATGGATGAATGGGGAGAAAAATATGACAATAAGGAGAAGTGACAGGCTATACTAGGGGGTAAGTACCACGGGAGTTGCCGAGAAGTGAGGGACATGTAAACACGTGACGAATTTTAGGGTGCTAGAACATCTAAACCTTGGCAGGGAAGGTAACATCTAATTGCCACGCTATTGCACTACCAAGCGGCCGGAACCGAGACTACGACATTATGGATACTCTGCAGAGTGCCAGGAATATATACAATTCACTACGGTATCATAGGTAAATGTG
>QLOO01004350.1:0-34525 GCA_003313855.1 Suillus sp. MG131 | reverse complement strand
AGACGGAATCGTCTAATTCAGGAGGTGTCGCGGCAGAGACGACATGAAAAGAAGGGCGTAAAGCGGAGACGCTTAAGCAGTGAAAGGTGGAGAAGAATGTTTGCCAACGAGGTATTCATTTTTTTTTGGCCCTGCTTTCTCAGGGTTGTGCTCATGGTTGTGCAGGTGCGGAAGAAAGTGCAACTTGTTAGCACTATACGTCGTCGTGGAGCCTACTAAGACACCAATGCCTCTTCTTATCCCTGCAACCAGTGTCCCCGGTGTCTTCATATATTTCTTTAGCGGATTCTTTCCCCGCGGGACACTGGCGTGCAAATTACATATCTTGCCAACCTGTTTTGGTATTATAATGATTCTTCTTTCATGAAACGAAGACCGAAGCCGACGTTCGGTGCATGGCGATTTGTGAGGTACCAAATTCTCGCCTTTTTCTCGCCCTTAGTTTTCTCGGTCTAGATTCTCGACCTCGTTTTGCCCACCCACTATCAGTATATATAACTAATTTAGGAACAGGTATAATCAATCTGATAGTCCGAGCGACGAGCCTCCTAGCACCAGCCCTTTCCAGCTCCTCCATCTAGGGGGAACGCTCGCCGGGGATGCATTCTTGTCCGACTAATCCCGTCGCTGGACACGAGGCCGCCCCTTCCGACCTCATGGTTGCCACGACGAGCGATTAAGTCAGAATCTATTGGTCCCCCATGCCGTGTGCTGATATCCTGAATCGAGACACGACTAGCACGCCTTTCCGTACTTCATAGCGGATCGGTTCGGTGCCGTTCAATACAAACCTGCCGGCAGCTGAGGCCAGGTATGTGGCGTGACCGCATCGCTGCTGTGAATTGGGACCTCCGTGGAGTAAATGCAATGGAATGCATGTAGGGGTTGATCGGAAAGCCCGGCGACCCTACGGCCGGCGGTTGCGCACTCACTTTGAAAGGTAAAAAGGCTGCTAAAATTCACACCCTCCTAGCGGCCTCTCGGTGCTCTCTTAGATTTCACGATGCATGGTGCTGCAGGGAAGAACGCGATCCCCACGCGACATAGGATGATGTACGAATTTCCTCTACATAAGAAGCCCGCACTCAATGACTAGACGTCCAGTTAATAACACAATCCTCTACCACAACCACTACTAAAAGGCTTTTACCCATTCCCAACGTTCCGCGCCGGAGATGTGTCACAATGTTCGTTGGTGCTCTGATGTTGACCCGGTCCCCGGATTAACCTGCTTCTTTCCATAGATCATTGATGGTCGATACCACACCGAATGTGGTCACTTCATTGCCATGTCGACGGAGTTTCAGGACTGTCTGCGACCAAATTGTCTCTTCAGTGTAAGACATGTCCATCCCACAGGTGTGCCTCTCGATTATTCCCCATTTGCAATGTATTAACTTGTTTAAAGCATGCAAGTCACAATCTTGCATACGGTTGATGGCCCTGCCTACCAAGAATCCTATTCGCATAAGCCCTTCAAGATGTATCGATTGCGTCTTAAAAACAAGAGATGAAGTAACACTAATGGTCCGAGTAGCTGGGATGCGATAGTGGGTTACAGTTTAGTCTCCGACATAGATATATCATACAACCGCTGCTTTAATGCTGGCGATGCAGCCCGTATTTAACTTACTAATTACTGGAAGGTTAATAATGTATTCTGCTTGAACATAGATAACGTGCGCGTCTCCCACGGTAACGCCACTAAGATAATCTTGCCAAACCTGTCACAATTGACCTTGTTCTTGGGTCTGCCTATCACAGACTATTCCCTTGTACTTTTGTGTCTGGTCGAAGTCTGGCCGCGTACAACGACCATCAAATATCTGGGGCTCGCGGGAAGGTCCAGATCAGCTATATAGTTTGATACCTAATAGCATGCCTTTTACCCGACTCCCCCGCTCGTCCTTGTCTTTTTTTTTCATTGCTCCTTACATGTGTTCTGTGACTAGTTCACAGTTAAAACTTTACGCTCATGGCTTGGAGAGCTCCTGATAATCTGAGATTCTACATACAGGAAGCGCGCCTCGTGTCCATCAATTTGAGCCCATCTCAGCCCAGCGTTGATGCCGCTTTACATGCTCTTCCCCGCCGATACAGGAAACTAAGAGCGATCCATCCACTTCGGCTCGCGCTCTTCAAAGAGCATTGTCAAGACTGTACGAATTTTCATGTGACGGCTTCTCGAGGTCTAAAAATGATTTTAGGGACAGAGAATTTTGTTCCGTGCGTGTCGCTTGGTGAAGAAGATGAGGATAAAGAGACGGGTGAGCGCTTCACGGTGCCTTGCCCACCTTTCTATCAAGTTCCGTCTATGAGTCTGGCCCGGGCTGATAGCCTCAAACGGTAATGATCATGAACTTGACTCCCTGGCGTTAACTAATAGTAATCGTACTTGAAGATTGTTCACGTGGATAGATCTTCTTCCGCTGGAAACCGTGCGACGAGCCGTGCATCTCCTCTACCCTGAGACACAAGCTTGGTCCTTTGCTTCTGACGCAGATGATCCGGATCATACCATCTTCAAATGTATAACGTGGTCCCAATTAGTGGATCGTGATGATGAGCGGCATTGTTGGAATGCCATGAGCATCTTTATCCAGCCCCCTTGGGTCCTCTCTATCCGCGATCTTGAGCTATTTTGCAAACGTCAATCAGTATGGGCGGCTAACAATATCGAAGCATTCGCTGCTAACGTATGTCACCAGTTCTTGGGGTTATCATCCTCGACGCCGTGGCACGAATGTCCTACTACACCCCATGAAAGGCTATGGTACAAGGTAAGACACCGCCGCTCTTACTCATAAGTAATGAGTCACGTACTCACGCCACCCACCAGCTATGGGACTGCTGTATCACTAGAAGCTGCCCATGGTTTGTCGTAAGCACTTATACGCATTGGGTCTTTGGAGTATTCTCGAACGGTAAGCTGGATTTAGTCGCCTACCAGCATTTTCCGCTGAGCCTCGGCATTAATATTCAGGGTGGACTGCAGCGTTTGTTTCTCCAGTGTATAGCCATGACTCTCACGACCCATCTGTTTTACAACTCCTGCTATTCTGGCTTTGTTCAGCAATGGGACTTCCTGGAGGTTGGGTGGTACCAGAAGTTCGCATTGAACCAGCTTATCCTAGCCATCATCTCACGGCCACAGTCTCCGATCTCGCTGTCACTGATAAGTCGACGTATACCCTCTGGGCTGGAGATGACTAGATCCGCGTCACTCGATTCTATTTGATTGAAGCAGGCCTCCGTATGCGCGCTCACTATTGTTTTAGATCTACTAAATTTATGCCGTCTCCCTTCCAGTTTGAGAAGGTTACGCCGAGTGCTTCGTTTTCATCTCACCACCATGATAGCTATCCACTAGTACCCCCGAACATTTAAAAACAGCCAAGGCACCTACGGGATTTTCAGAGATCTGGTATTGTAATTCAATGTAACGCATCCAAAAATAGATGAACAGCAAATCACTATCGGTCAGGATTCCCGATAAGTATGTCTCCCACAAAAAGACTTCGTGTAAACGTTGCGCCAGAAATTCTTTTGCGAGGCCATGAAGTAACCGTAATCATTCTAGCTAAGATCCAAGCGACCAATCGCTTTCTTTGCTGGTTCTAGAATGGCCTTTTCCGGCTGTTCAGCAACGTGCAATGGTGTCTTGGCGGGCGTATTACCCCCGTATGATGAAATTGGTGTCCTGTTACTGGTGCCTGCGGGGGGGAAAGATGCCGATTGCGATAATAGCTGTGGAACCTGAGAGAAAGGTTCATAGAGTTTGGGGCGTAGAGAACCTGCGGGAGGTGAAATCTGTGAACCCTATTCAGAGCTTGCAGGGTCGAAACTAAAATGGGCTATCAAACCATGGTCAAAGGCGCTGCATGAGGCGCGTTCTGCATGTCTTGGGCTGAATAGTATTCAAGCAATATGCCCAAGGCATCTAAGGCGTACCGGAAATTCTCAGTTATGACTGGCGGTCAATTCCGATTGACCTACCTGAGACCTTGGCTATGTCATCTTCTGTGAACCCGTAATATTCAACTGCGAAGCGAGAAGCATCAGGTGAGGCGGGTTTATGAGAAGGAGGTGTCGGAAGGGATGCAGAAGGCGGAGATGCGGAGATTCGGGCATCCAGGGAAGCCGAATGAGGGCCATCAACAGCTCGCTGCGCCAGAACGTAGCAAGCACTTGCGATGATACGAGGAGGGAATAAGACGCATAATGGCGTCCGATAACTGGCACATGAATTAAGACAACGAATCGCCTTTGTAAGTATGGGATGACTAACTCACGAATCATGAGCAATACTCCATGCGTAATCGTGAACTCTCGAGTCTTCCTGATATGCATCAAAAAGATCGATTAATTCGGCGTGAGGACTCGGAGCCACAAAATCAAAGCATAATGCCTCGAGGAGGACTTCTTCTGTGAGAAGAATAACATTCTGTAGTTGATCAACTTCCTGGTGATAGATGAGCTCAGTTGGAGCAATAAAAACACGTTACATGCTGGGCTCTCGCTGTGTATGAGGGAAACATCTTTCCCTGTGATCTTGGCCTGACACACCCTTGCGACGTCGCGAAGCTTGCGTCCACACTCCTCCGTCTTTGTTGCAAGAAATATGCAGGAAGCTGCAACGTCCTAGAAGGAACGTCGTCCGCATCATCAAGGAAATGTGAAATAAAAATACCTGTCTGTGATAATCTTCCATGGAATATCTCATAAAAAAGCGATGAAACCATGTCGCGGCTGTGAACATGGCAGAAGTGGGCCTGCAGAATGAAACACGCGTGAAAAGAATATCAGGAGGCAGCAATTGACAAGGGCTAACAGTCCAAGGGAAGAACCCAGACGGAAGAGAAATTCGACGCCCCTAGATCGATCATACAACTCCTTTGCGACCGTGTAGGATGATGTGACGACACTAGGGGTCAGCTGGAGAGCTGATAACGGAAATACCCACTGGGATTGCATGATAGGATGATGTCCCCCAGAGGGAGGAAGGAAGCAACAAGTGACAACGCCACAATTGCCTAAAGATCACGTAAAGCTGTGCAAGTTCTTGAATGGGCCCCTGCTGTTTCGTTAAACTGCCTCAAGCCTCTGTGTAAACTTATGATTAATGTTCTTAAGTTTCGCGTGAAGCATGCGACTTGAGCGCGCTGATCATCCAAGAAGTAAAACAACCCTTTCATTTCAACCTGGTTGTATTTTCACTTTTAGTTTCTTTCTGTCTCCGTGACACAGGTTAACAAATCCCGCGTTCGGGGACAATCAGAATTACAGCAAAGTGGATTCTCAAGTCAGATGAGTTCTTTCCGAAGGTTACAGCCGCGGATATTTGGCGGATATCATCTCCCTCACAGCTAGTGTGCGCAGCGAGGTGTGCCTCGTGCCTTCTTTCAATATTTGTTTAATTGGCTTGGACATCCGCCTCTGGTAGGAGTCCCCCCATCTGTCAGCTTGGAAATCAAGTAATCCTTGATCGTTTCTTCATGATCAATTTTCGTTTCTCTGCTCACTTGGCTACTAAGTGCACTTGTCTTGCTCCGAATATTTTTGACCTGCAGAGTCACTAGAAATCATTTGTGGCTTTCACGCTTTGACCTGAAGCCAATGTGTGACGTGCCTGCAGTGTCGCACGCCTTCTGATTCGGATTGCTCTGTAAAGCTCGTAAATCCTCCACCACACAATCCAAGCTGTAGAGCCCCGTCAATTGGTATTGGTTCCAGTATGAGGAAATGGGAATTATTCCGCTTGTCCTCGCCGCCTACATGAGCCAAGTGTTACGAAATAATTACACCACAGTGGCGGAAGTCGCTCCCTCTTTTCCCCTGGTCGCCTTGGCCGATTTAGAATCTCGCTCTTTCGTATCTTATACAATGGCCGACACTAGCTGCCTGTCAAGACAACAGAATATTCCTTCATAAATCACGAGAACAATCTTCAAGATCTGGTAAAATATATAGTGGAAATTACAAGAAAATGTCATCCATCGATCTTTCCGCACCGCAATTCTAATCACCGATCATCGATGCATCTTCGTCGCCATCGCCATCGCCCAAAGGCACCGACATACATACTGGTCATATACACTGTACAGCTTTTACAGCCTCTCGACGTCAAACCCTATCTGCCTTGGCCTGCTGTGTACAGCCAGGACAAACCGAGTCGATGAATCGGTCTGCAACATGGTGGTCAGCATCGAATCCGATACGCCATCGCAGTGTTCAAGCCTCACTAAATTGTTGGGGGAACTGGCGACTACGACGTGTCAAAAGATCTGGTCAGCTTCGCGACCCTTGCTAGACAAGCGCCACGAGGTACCCACTATTGCCAGCATGTTGTCGTGCACGAAGGCGGCACGCAAGTACTTGGATGAGATGAGCTAAATTTGCAATAACGATCATCACATCGGATCTAGAGGCGTGTGAGCAGTATGTTTTCAATGTTCAGGTGCGTAGCTGACCATTTCGTCGGCCTGAATAACGTTAGTCGCGGCAAAAGCATCGAGCCGAATATGCTCACCAAGTCGAAAACATGGCCGCATTGGTTGTATGTGTTACGAACTCTGAACAGAAGACAATGACCAGAGTAAGCAACGACTCGTAGATCACAGGTCAGGGAATGACCTGCCTTCGCCAGTGACACATGGGGGAAAGTTGGAAGACGGAGAGTGGACCTGGGGTTGTTGGACGAAATGGCTCCCTCTTATAAGCCCCAGGACAAATCAAACTCATGCGAAAATTCGAGAACAGATGGTACAGATCTCGTCGGGGGGGGTCACTGATTAGGCATCGGACCGTTCGAACAGATCTATAGCCAGTTAGTTGCAGCGTCAACTTGTGGCACGGAGGAACCACCTGATACTCCTCGGAACAGCGAGTTTGGCTCCACCAGTCATTCTGCAATATACATATCGGGCTGGCCAGTAGAGAAATTGGTCCCGTTTATCTAGCGAATGGCTTTGCTAAAAAGCTAAAAACCCAAATGAGTCTCCACAGCGGCGACAGCCGAACTTCATCTAGCGAAGGAGTGTTTCTGCCGAGTTCGAAGATCAAACACAACAAGCTGCACCATGCGTACACTTACTCGTTGTCGGGACGGCATCCCGAATATCTTACATCGATCCAAGCACCGTCCGGGAAGCATTCGAATCTTTTATTGTAATTTTGAGTTGCGATGCAATTGGAAGACGTTGATAGGTTGAAAGATGTCGTTTTACTCCGTCCTGATAATTTTCAAAATGGATTGGGCAGTCTTCGGAACTCCTCTGGAAGGTTTAGGCAGCTACTCTCGAATATTTTGCACCAGTCTCGCGCTCATATCGCGACCTGTCACATTATAATTCCCGAAAATACTCACCTTTATCATCCAGAATCAGACTGATGGCCCCGAAGTATTGGCCTGGGTCTCCCGCAGGATTACGCATGTTTCATCTCAAGGGCGGCCGCAAATGCGGTTGAACACCAGAAGAATATGACGTCCCTCCTCTTGATTAACCTTGCACCACAAAAAGGTTCCGCCTACATGCATGGTGATCTGCAACTGATCTTGAAAGTGACAAAGGCTAATTGTAAACTCTATCGTGCCTATCGCCGGATGAAGGCGATGTCGAGTGATGAGGAGTAAACGGACAAATTTGTTATCCTGCAAACATCCCCACAACATATTGGCTGACCCCTTCAGGAGTCAAGCTGCCGACGTCGGAGAATACTAGTGTAATCAGGTCCGGCCTAGTATTCATCCATCAGAACATGTCATGACACCATCAATTCTCACACCTGGTATAGTCCACTCCAGGGTTGCATGCAATTTGTTCAGGCGTCATCTGCCGTGTGTGGTTGGCATTACTGGACTTTTCATGTGCTGTTTTGATCGCGCCCGTAGTCGGAGGGGGCACAACGTTGCCTCCCGGGGACAAAGGGAAAGACAGAATATTGGATGTGTGCGTTGGCAGGTCATATTGCGATAGCGGGAATAGACGATGGAATTTGTAACTGTAATTTTAAGATCCATGAGCTCCGGAGAAATGTATCGCGATACTGAAATTACCTCTCAGCGAGGGCGTAAAAAGGGATATTCGCGGCCTGTGCAATGATTGCGATCTGGTTACTGCCAACTGCATTGATCAGGCCGCCACTTTCTACGACAGCTTCTGATCCCACTAGAACAAAGTCTACCTTGTCCATGACATATGATACCGCCGAATCTAGTACCACCGTGCAGGGTATACCGGCGGTAGTAAGTTCTTCGTAGGTCCGTAGGCTTTCAATAAGCACATTAGTCTTCTTTGGAGATACCAAAGTTGCAGAGCATAAATGCGAACCCTAAGCCGCGAGGCCGTGCTTCTGTCACGTAGACCGATATTCTCTTTCTCTCATGGGCACGGAGTAAGGTCTTCATCACGACCCTCGAATAGGAATGAGTCAGGATCTTCCCGTTGACATGAGGGATCATACAACGAGGAAGCACGTGGAAAACATACCACCGAATCATCTTTGATGAACCCCAGCGCGAGGTTCGCAATTTTATCGCGATAAGTTAGAGCCTCAGCGGCATATTTTTGGCCTTGTCTAACAAGCTCTAGTTTCAAATCGGAGAAGCTCTTTTGTAATTGTCAGTTTGAGAAAGAAGATAGACGGACGGTACTAACTGCGGAATCATGCGGGAGCAGTGTGACAAACGCGATGAATAATTCGCACCCAGCGTTCAGACTGATCGGATTAGAAGTTGAGGCCTTCAAAGCTCCTGCACCGTCGTTTAGAGCTTTCACAAGCTCAAGCATGGTTCCAGCTATTTCATCTTGTGGGTCAACGTGGCACTTGAGGAAAGAAAATGGCGTTACCATCGGATGTTTCGATCAGCTTGCTTAGGGCTAAAATCGCGGCCAGGGGAGCCGATAGCTGGTCTTGATATGAACATTACAAAGAAATGGTGATAGAGGAAAGTGGCACCTCCTCGTTCTTCAGGAATGAAGCGTAAGTTTCGCAGATATCGAAGGAAAGCACAGGGGACGCAGAGGTTGATGTATTTGCCTCCGTGGTTGCAAGGCCTGGCATGACAAAGGAAGTAATCTGAAGGTACTGAGGGAGGTATCAGCATATGGTATTCCTTCAATGTTCCTGATGAGCATGACTCCAAGATCACGTGAGACTGGGGACATATGGGCGCTTGGAACTTGACAACTGACAAGTATTCAGAGTAATATTCTTGGGAGATACTTGTACGGGTAGTTACTGTACATGTTCGGATCACTCGAACGTTTACATAGTCAATGTCTTATTTAAAGACAAGCTTACAATGCGTTATTATCACCCTGGAAGACATATGGTCCGTAACGAAGCGGCAGGCAGCGGATGTGACAGCTGGGCTGACCCTGCCGCGGACAGCCTGCGGAAGACTGTTTGACAATGTGACATCAGAATTACTTGGCTCCCGCGCCCGCGAAACCTTTTAGCCCAATTTATGGCTACGCTAGTGCGGGAAGATTGGGGGTCAAGTACTTTTAGGACTCTTTGTCACTAGCTTTGGGTAGCCTTTGTCCTTCTAGCTCTGCCTCCGTTGCTATGCGAGTAGCTGTCAAGTCTATCCGTGACCCGTAATACATAGTTAACGTCCTGCTATGTAGGATGAGCATCACGTCGGGGAAAGCGTTTTAGAAGGGACGGCGTATTCAATATATCAACGCAATATCACTGATAAATTTCGTACTGAATTATTCAATTTAGGAAAGAATTCTACATGAATTAAACTATTTAAGACCAAATATGGAGATAAAAAGGAGATAGCTGGAGACGAAAAAACGTGTTTCGTTCTCTGGACATGTCGGGTCGCAATCGCTACAAAGGGCCAATTATAGTGGCGGGACCCACGCCCGCCAGCGCACCCTTCAAAAGGCCGGTAACGCCATGAGTTTACTACCCTTGTGCCCTCAAAAGCCAGGCTCACTATCTGACTCCTCGAGGTCGCATATCTTGCCCTGCATCTTCCTTACTTTCTCTTTATCAATACATAACCTTGCTCCTGGTAAAGGGCAGGCCTCACTTTCTCCCGAACAATTTGACTTGTCTTACAATGGACAGGTACGTTTTTTTTGACCTATAAATTTTGTTCAGAGGCTCATTCAACTCAATCATCTATCCAGTACCCCCAACATGCAGACTCCTCCATCATCGACTGCTCAAGTTCATTTTTCAAGTGATGTCCGCAACATGGATAACTGGGCTCGCCGTACAGGCATCCCGTTGACCACGGCGGAAGCTTTAGGCACTACTTATGCCCGTGCTCATAAGTGGTTGATGTCGCTCAAAGCCCAACTAATTCAGCACCATGGGTGGCAGGACGCCGAAGCCGCCGCCGATGCCCGTATGCTCTTCACCGTAGAAGCGCCTTCTCCGTGGCGCTCCCCCAATGGGCTCCCTTTGAGCCCCAAGTTGCGACTACAACTCCCCACACACGCGTCTTCTTTTTTCTCTCCAGAGCGACGCGTTCAGTGGCAAATGGTGTTCCACAGCGACATCTTTGCCACTCAGCGACTTATCGTCCAACCCATCACCGACATCTTGAATCTCATCCAATGCCTTCTCACTGGTGTTGTTACTCTCGTGTACGAGGAGCAACTACCTCAAGGCACGTATACCACCACTCGGGGTCTCCCGTCAGTGCAGTGGATAACCAATAACCAGGCCGCCCTTCTTGAAATCTTTGGGCATGCCCATTTCAAACAACTCTGGAAGGCCGCCAACGACAGATCGACGTCGTTCAAAGTTGACTTTGAACCTCGGCGCCGTTGATCGTGGAGTGGCACAAAAGCCCTTACCCTGGGGGCCAAGGCTCGCGTGCAGCAAGCGCCGTTATGTATTCTCCCGAGCGCTATAGTCATCCTTTCATTTCCCAACTTGTGATCCGCTTTGCTACCTGATTTGTGCTTGTGCCCTTCGCCGCATTGTTGTGACATACTGCTTTCCTTACGCGTCCTCGGCATAATTTTTATATCTCCACATAGACCACTCGCATATCGTTAATTCGCTTTATTCTGAATCATCTTATACATACCTATCATCGATCACATTTAATACCCGCCATCATATCGTTACAATCAAATACTTAGTATCACCACTGTTCGCCTAATGTTACAACGCGAATGCTCACCTCGATCAACTGTCTCGCGCTCATAGTGACAAAGGCCTGTCAAGTGAAACCCACAGTATGGTGCTCCCCTTGACCCAGCCACGGTGGCCCAATGGCATGGCTCACAGTGATATCCTCAGGAATGACTCGAGTTACTAGTTTAGAAAACACATGACTAACTTATGCGTGTTGTACGCCAGTCCCCCTAATTCGTGGTGGTCGGCGACCTGATGGACACGGTGCGGCTGCGCCAATTGCGCCTTTCAGAAGGTCACTCCAACCTTTGAGAGAGCGTGCACTTGTGGATAATCAGTCATCTCGTAGCGAGAGTAGACGGACATTAGTAATCAGACTCTGCGAGATAGGGGAGACCTTGAAAGGTTTAGCGCCTTCATAAAACACGTTGAAAGGTCGCACCAACGGTAAGATCAGAAGCACGTTGGGAACGTGAGGCAGACGGAGCTTTGGACAGTCATGTCCTTTGTGATATGCTAATTCAAGAATATCACGGCATGATGGTATGACAGAACTTAGCTTCACGATTGGGTCTTGCACTACCCCGCGTCGCGTCGGATAAATCCGCGTCACGTGCATCCCAAGTTACTTGCGGTCGCGCAGCTGCTCAACAAGTCACTCTTGGAAAATTTCTACTTGACAGGGAAGATGAGTTCGGTCACGGTGCTCTGCCAGAGCTCCAATTGTCCACATGGGAACCCACCATCACGGCTCGAATGCCCCACGTGCAATAAGTATGTCGCACCATGTTGCATCCTGCTGTCAACGCTCAAGTCCACTCTTAATAGGCTAGGTATTCGTGGTTCCTTTTTCTGCGGACAGGAGTGTTTCAAAGGCGACTGTGAGTAGATCACAATATCAATCTGTATGGAAGCACTGAAACGCCACACCATTGACAGGGGTAAGTACGATGTAATCCTAGGCACCAACTCGCACCTCATGTACTTTCATTCTCTCCACATCCACCAGAAAACCCACAAAATCATTCACGATCTTGCACGTTCCCCGGCCACTGCGGCTAATCCATCACAAGGTACGTCAATAAAGATACTCGCCGGTCGAGAGTCAGCTGATGTGATGCAGACGGCACTTTCCATCCTTTCCCAAACTTCGATTACACGGGCACTCTAAGACCTCTATACCCCCTCTCTCCAAAGCGTGAAGTTCCAGAACATATTCCACGTCCTGATTACGCAACACATGAAGATGGTAGGATCTTGCGCCTTCTCCACAGCCTAGCACGCAATTTGAACATAACAATAACCAATTTCCACTCCCACCTACAGGAGTACCGACCACAGAGCTGAAGCGATCGGGTCAGCCTCCCCGGTTATTGAACTCAGAGGAAATTGAGAGGATGAAATTTGCGTGCAGGGTAAGCCTGGCCTCGGTGATAATGAACCTGGGATTCTACTCATTTTCTCAAGCTTGGTCGAGAAGTGTTGGATATTGCTGCTGCTGCAGTACGGCCGGGTGTGACCACTGATGAAATAGATGCCGTCGTCCACCAAGCTACGATCGACCGCAACGCATACCCGTCACCCTTGAACTATCGTAATTTTCCGAAATCCGTTTGCACGTAAGATTGTCTCAAGCTTGTCTTCTGATTTGTCGTTGATATCGCATCAGTTCCGTCAATGAAACCATATGTCATGGCATCCCTGATCGCAGGAAATTGCAACAAGGTGACATCATTAATCTCGGTGTGTTCCACTATTCTATTTGTTGAGTATGCTCTGACTTTCCAGCAGATATATCACTCTACTATGATGGTGGGTGGAAACGTTGTGCTTTCATTTTATCCCATGTTTGAATACAAAGGCCAGGCTTCCACGCGGACGTAAACGCCACATACCCCGTCGGTGAAATAGACGAAGACTCTAAGAAATTGATTCGAACCACTCGACAATGTCTCGATGAAGCGATTAAGATATGCAAACCGGGTGCATTGTTCCGTGACATCGGCAAAGTTATGTCAGTGTTTTTCCTTCGGTACCGTTACCTCGAGTTTACGTTGATCGTAGCGAGCCAATTGCACGTGCCAACGGATGTGCTGTCGTACGGACGTACACAGGTCACGGCATTAACGACTTGTTCCACACGGCTCCTAACATTCCACACTATGCAAAGAACAAAGCAGTCGGTACAATGAAACCAGGAATGGTAAGGAAGCTAGCGAGAAAAAATTTCTGGACTACTAACCTCATCGAATCTAGTGCTTTACAATAGAACCGGTAAGCTGCCTCGTGTTAAAATCATATTTGCATCCCGGAGCCGAGCCTCATGCACGGTTACAATCAGATGATCAACTTGGGTTCCAATTGGGACGCATACCACTGGCCTGACAACTGGACTGCTACCACAGTGGATGGGAAACGAAGCGCTCAGTTTGAGGAAACTTTACTGTGAGCGCTATCTGAATCTAAGTTATCTGAAATATTACTCATCAATGTTTCAGTATCACAGAGACTGGTGTAGAAGTTTTGACTGCGGGGAGCACGGATCTGTAGCATCAACTTGTCACTATCATTGCCAAGCATGCATTCAGGGATAGATATACTTACATGTTTTGGTCAGTTTTCTTCCGTCACACTCCGTCCCGAAATATTCCCCTCAGCGGCGAGGCACGTCGAAGCATCTCGAGATCGACTGAATGAATTCGGACATTTATGGATGTGACATGTGTACCCTTATCTTTCCTCTTTTCCCCTTATGCAAAAATATCGTTTCGTCTTTCAATATCCCTGCAATTACACCCGCTGACATTGACCCTTGGTAATAGTGGAAAGGGAGGGAAAAAGTTTGTGGTTTGGGCATCCTCTCCCATTCCTTACTTTCCCACCTCCACCTACGAGATCACCCTTGTCAATCCACTGAGCGCCTCTTTTACTCTCCATATGTCGAGCAATGACACTGACACTGAACCCTATCTTTTCGTCGAGAAATGTGGCTCGACCCGAGGGAATCCAATATATGTGATCACAAAGTACATCCCGTACGTTAGTTGATGTACTCGAATGAAATCATGTACGGAAAGGGCTAATCGAGATGTTCCAGCGCTATCAATGGCTATGCGAGCAGGACGGTGGGCACTGCGTTTCTTTGTTCTAGCGATGCCATTCTAATGTGCATTTTTAGAGGGAAATTAGATGTATGGATTTAGGTGGCGAAGCTCTCGGTTCTTACAAGGCTCGCCAAGGAGGCTGTACGCAGATACAGGTGGGTGACGTTGACAGCCGTCGCAAGTTTATCTCAACTTCCATCACCACGCGTCTCAGTTTTTCAATCAGTCTGAACATCTCAAGTGTGTCTTTCCGTTGCAAACGCCGATGAAGCTCATTATATTTGCCACAGCTGTACTGGGTGCGGCATGGAGTTTTCCAAAGTAATGCTTCGCCAGAATGCCTACATCGAGATCAAAGGCCTCCCTTCCTAACCCCTCCAACGTCAGGTCACCATTCTCATCAACTATGATCGCTATCCTCGTTGCTCTGCGGAACAGATATGAACAGCTATACCTGGAATAGATCTCCAATATGGTTTGGCAATCGCAATGTAATACTTTACACATCACATGCAATTTGTACAGTCCTCTACCATAGCCACATTGCCCAGAAGTTAAGCACCCTATGATTGTCTGCTTACTTCTTTGTTCAAGCTCGTGGTCACATCTTCAAATGTCTCTTGTCGATCTACGGACCCAATGCGCTCAACCGGAATGAGGTCAGATAAGCTCTGCTTTCGTTGCCGTGAACCCTGTCGCATATGCAAAGCCTGCGAGTCGTTGGGGTGAAGACCGTTTGAGCTCGAAGAAGCGTTTTGCTGAGTAGTAGCGGTCATTCGAAGTCGCTGGAGATCTGCGTATGAACCCTGTCGACTCCGAACCTTATGTCTCGAAGCATCCTCATACGCGGATATATAGTTGACGGCATGGTCGTAATCCCCATGGTCTTCGTCATCTGACAAGTCAGGTGTCGCCGGTCTGCTGCTATCCTGAGTTGGCGTGCTTCCTCCCCATGCGCTTGTTCCACATTTAGCGCTACGGCTCCATCCGAAGAGGCGCTCATCAATCCATGTCTGTGCAGCGGTTATGAGGGTGCGACCAGAGATACCTGTAAATACTTACCATGGGATGAATCAGCAAATTTCCTTGAGCATCAACTTGCCCCACACTACTCTTTCGCCGCCAAACCCCAGGATTGCCCGTGGAGGGAGGTGCGCTTGCAGGGACCAAAATACGGAACTGGTTTGGTGGTCAACGCCAGGCATCAACCACGTTGTTGTGTACTTGCCTGATCGAAATCATCATAAATCTTTGGGCCAAAATCATTGATGACATCAGCAACTTCATTAGCAAGTCGAACCCTCATGGCTTTCACTTTGTCAAAGGACCGCTGTTGACCGGGGATCAACGCCACTACCAAGGGCCGCAAAGATCTAAGGAAATCGAACCGCGTCAGTACATAATTTGAGAGTGAGTCTTCTGAAAGCTCACTTCAGTACGTCCATACCAGCCTCGCCGAACTTTAGGGCAGCGTAATTCATGAACGGCAAAGCCAAAATCACTAGGAAGGGAGTCCATATCCTCGTGGCTAGAGAAGCATTGGCTTTCACGGCGACTATTGTCGCAACTATGGCATAGAAGGCATACATGACTGGAGCGACACCAAGAGAAATGAGGATCTTCCACGTTGCAAGCACATCGCGACCGGCCACTTTGACTACTGATGCAGCCAGTGCCTCTGAAAGGAAGTTGACGGCCTGAGTAATTAATCGAACGTGTAAGCGTGAACGCGTACCTTTAGCTTTTTGACGTGAAATAATTGATGCCAAGATAAACATGGGCCCATTAAGTATGACTCCTGGCAAAGCCAATGACGTCCAGATCATCAGGAGCACGAGACGATAGACGAATAAGCCAAGCGTTTTCCAGCTCGCCTTCTGGGCTCGTGGGACCTTGTGAAAAAACATAAGTGAGTGAGCAAATTAGGGTCCCCAGTGGACGTACTTGGTGATCACGAATTCCCAGATCACGAATCAAACGATTGTACTTCAAGACATCTGTCCGAAGTTTCTGTACTCGGGGCTCATCTTTGAAGTGTGTGTAGCCTTCCAAGAAGCGCCTATTCAGTTCAACTACTTGTCCCAAGGTAAGATATTGCCCCGGTGTCTTGTATAATCGGCGGACTGCTTGGATAAGCTGTATGGCATATGGCATTCAGTTCTTGTTACTTGGAGTAAATGTTGACAGGGACGCACCATAAGTGTGTCATAATCTGGAGCACGAATCGTCACTGTTTTCAGCCCGTCATAGATGAGGTCCAAGAACTTCGACACGGCTTCACGCTTTTTGTTGCCTCCTTCTTTAAACATCTCAACTAGCTCAGCAGGCACACTGAGAGCAGCTCCGAATTCCACAACAGCGCGAGAGCGGAAGCGATGGGCATGAAAATATGATAGACCGACTGGTACGATCTTGACTTGCACAGTTGGATCGTTGGCCATGGCACCTAACGCCATGATGGAGACACCGGCTTTGAGAGGGAGTAGATCTGTTCTGTCATGACTTCCGCCTAAAAGGTTAACAATGTAATGAAACGCCGCACTGAAATTGATTAGTGGGGCTTGCCTTCGGGGAATATGCCAATGCACCCTCCCTCCTTCAATTTCTGATATACGCCACGATACATTTCTTGCTGATTGATGAATGGTAGGACCTTGAATGCTAAGCCCGTATTCCCATTTTCTCGACCTTCGCTGATTTTCTCCCGGATGCGAGTTGTTCCTTTTCCACTGTCCCCTCCAAATTCTTTCTTGATGCGCAACTCCGTATCTGAAATGACTTCGACGACCTCAGCAACAGCTGAGTTGACTGACTTTGGAAGCATGATTTGCATTTTCGGGACAAACTCAGTTGTGAACTTGGTGCCTTCCCCGAGGACTAGACATGGGTCATCCAGAGAGAGGTATACTAAGCCAGTTCCTGGTTTGGCCTCGTCTGAAGCTCGAGAAACGGGGACTGAACAAAAGTCAGCAGTGAGTGGGAGATATGGCGCAATGAACGTACTACTGTCCATGAGGCGAGCAAAAAACCCTACTGCCTTTCGCTCCATACTCTTAGCAGCAGTTAAAAACTGGACGTGACGGTGTGTCTCGCGGTAAACCTCTAAGGTGAGAAGGAGAGGATCAAGGAACTACACAGAGAAACGGTCAGCGGGGTCTGACAGAGATTATAATAACAATTCACTTGGTTGTGATGAGGAGCACCGACAAAAATGACGGGGCCCTTGTGAGGAATGTTAAATGCGCCCCGTGGTCGTATCTCTCTGAAGAATATCTGGGTGACCATACGCCAGAATACCAGCGCAGCTTCATATGTGATTGCTGGAGACATTAAGAACAGGCCTTATAAATGTTAGTGACTAGTCGTGCAACATACGATGGTATAAAGAGAGAGGCGTAGGCTCGGCGTTTGGCGTGCTTCAGGGGATTAATATTGCTGAGTGCCCAATTTTTGGGGTGTCACAACACGTCCAAATGCTTAGTCGTCATTATGATTATTACGGACTTTGAAAAATATCCAAAGATAAGCCGAAAACAAAACATATGCAATGCTGATGGCTTTTGAGGTTGCTCCTAATAGAGATTGGGGTTGGCACTACATCGGCGTGACTGCGCAGTCAACACTGATTAAAAGAAAATTTCACCAGGTCGTTCGCTGAAGTTGTAGATTAGTCAGCAGATAGCTCTCTGGCCCAAAACGGATACAAACTGATCTAGAATTTATAACGTTTTACCTCTTGTAAAATTTCAATCCAAAGTGTATCCAGACCTAGTCTGGAACACTCGGGAGCGTAGCGCTCTGGATAGCATTTCAAATGTAATTTCACTGGTGGCAAATGTGGTAAAATGTCGAAACCCTCGCTGTGTAAGGAGGATGACATTGTTTTGCAAATTCGAACAGCGGCATCCTGTCTTTTTTATTCTGCATTTATTTTGCCTGCGGGAAGCCCGCCTTATATCGATCATACACACCCGCTGCTCGTACTCACTCCTGTTGTCGTCTTTGGGAAGATCAGCAACGAACGAGAGCACATGCAAGGCCGGTTGCAATTCGGAGTCGGGCCAGAAGGGGACATAGAAGGCCTCCACGGATGATGAATCGATGATACATTTTCAGAGGCGTGACTCGAAATAAACATACTTAACATTCCACAAAAATTGTGCATCCTGATTAAAAGGGTATTTGAAGAGTCGTAAATGATCGAATTGCAAAAACAAAGCAGGGATTTGAAAAGGAGTGAGATATTGAAAGAATCCATCCATCAGTCTGGCTCAAGTCAGCTCTCCGATATTCGAGGTCTTGCAGCACTTTGCGAAGATCCATTGCTCGTTGTGCTTGCACGATGATAATGGAATATGCCGTGCAGCTGATGCAACCGATCCTCTCCTGGTGGATCGGATGTATGGTGTGCAGATTGAGGCGACATTTCCCCTCGGCTTGGAGCAGGGGAACCAGGAACAGGTGATTCATGGCCATTTGATTCCAATTCTAATGAACCTCATAAGAATGAAACTGGAAACTAAAATGAGGGAACATACTTGACAGTGTACTTGCGACTGCCGCGGTTCGTTCTATATCCTCGGCCGCCCTACTCGCAAGTGCGCGGTTGATGTACTTGCGAAATGCAGGGCCAGTTGTCTCTAGCAGCTTCTCAACGCGAGGACGCTTGTGTGGGTAATTCTTCAAGAACTGGTGTAGTTCAGTGATACCCTCCTTGTGCATTGCTCCTGTAGTCTCGCTGGAGATGTGATTTATGATGGTGATCAATTGTGCTTCCGGATCTGGCTCTTCCACAGGCGGTGAGAAACCATTGTGCGAAGACACACTTGGGCTTGTTCGGTGACTGGGGGAAGACTGCTGTTGATTGGCAGAAGAGCCCGTAGGCGATATGGGGCGACTGGAAGCTGCTGAGTATGGGCGTCCAATGGGCTCTGGTGGGCTGTTATTTGACCGCACTGGGAGGTCTGCTGCTGCTCGAGAGGAGGAGTTGAGAATGCGATAGACGTAGGGGTATACTATGGTTGCTGATGGGTCGTCGAAAGACGCGGAAAGGAAGTCGTAAACTTCGTCGCCATAATGCGCTAAAGTTCGGTTAGTCAAGATCTTACTTCCGTGAGACTTGACATACCAACTACATGCTGAATGATAACTTTGATGGTTCTCAACGGCATATCCCCGCACGGGACCTTGTTCGTGGCTCTGGCTCTCCATTCATTTGGAGGTACCGACTGTAAGAAGTGCTCGACTGCAGGTAAGAGCTCAACTGGATCAAGTTTTTGCTCCTTCAAATCTTGGGGAATGTTTCGAGCTAGTTTCCAAACACATTTCAAGACAAGCTCAGCGACACGAGCCTCTTTGGAGTCTGAGAGTGTTCCATTACTCGGGAACGGCTTCACGATCTGCAAAAGCAGGGAAAACAAGGAACTAACGTAGTATCAATATTCAGGAAAGCAACATCAACGAGCTACAAAGACACGCACCGGAATATGGACATCCTGCGTCCTGTGGCAAACAACCTCAAGATGATCATGTTGATAAATCGCGACAGATCCTTGACCTTGGTGACGTGACTCTCATCGGTCTCCAATAATCTCAGTGTAAGCTCCTCTAATAGAGGGATGAGAATGTCAACAGTTAGTGACTCGGCCAGGAAGATGTGGTCGCAAAACGTGTTAAGTGTCTGAATGAGGTGCTTCGCTAATCTGAAGTTCTCGTCAGATACTAGATCCTCGGGACGTTCGAAGACATGCGCCATTTGAAGTGTGATAGTTTCTATAAGACCTTCGGTATGTTCCGCCAATTCACGATACTCCGGAGATGCGTGCCCGTCTTCTGGCTTCGTGACCAGGATCCTTTGAATCTTCTTGAGAGCATCTACGCTGCGAGCCGGATCGCTGCTTAATATGCTGGAGATTGTAATTGTGATATCGTCGGGAGTATCGAACGCAGGGGCATCGTCATATGTGTGGGCGCTATCAACCAGAGTCTCCGCAGACTCTGTAGAAGGCATAGATGAAGCATTGTTGTATGAGTGGCCATTAGCGTTGATAGCGTACGGCAGTTCTGAAGGTTCTTCTGAACGTGTGGCAACATTTGAGGACAATCCAAAGTTCGGACGAGGCTTAGGAGGTCCGAGACGCGATGGTAACATGCTCTTCGGGCGCAGGCCCAAAGGAGAGGACGGCGCGACAAGACTTGAAGTGCCTGCCATAGCCGATGGGACGGTGATACCTGGAAGTTTTGGTCGCATTGGAGAAGATGGTCTGGCAATTTGGGAAGGAGCTGGAGAGGCAGGCCGCGGCGTCCTCGCAGGGGAACCAGGTCTAGCAAATCGGGAGATACCCGAGACAGCTGGACTTGCTGGTCGTGGTGAAGTCGGCGAATCTGAACGTATACCAGTGCCTGCTAGACGAGATATCTGTGCAGGATGCGCGGGTGTCTGTGGCACCGGCTTGCCTGGGCTACTGGGCCCTGCGACGCGGCGTAGACGCTCTTCAAGCTGTGTCTTATCTTTTGATGACAAAGGTCCCACAAGCGACCAGACTTTCTCTCCAATTAAGGAGTATACCTCACTACACCTCGTCTATCAATGTCCAGGACAATGACAACAGACAGACTTTACCTCAGAGCAGATAGAGCAGACTTCCGCACCGCGGAGTCTTTGTCTGCGATCATAGAACCCAGGACAGGGAAAGCCTTGTTGGGTTGATTGCACGCAGACATACCATTGCGCTTCAGGAGACTGCTTATTTCATCCAGAGCGCCCTGGCGGGTCTTTGCCACTTTAGATTTCAAGCCATGCTCCAGCAGCAGGTCAAACACTCGGCTGAATGCATACACCTTTGGCATCATTTGAACGATTTGCTGCACACGGGCGCGCACTGGTTCACGAGCATCACCGAGCTAGCGGAAATGTGCGTTAGAACCAAATGTACTATGACCGTCATTCCCGTACCTTATTGATCAATGTCGGGAGGAAGCATAAAGCCTCCGAATCGTCTATTTGAGCGTCAACACTGCGTAGGAATGCAAGAACAGCTTCGGCCACTTCTAGGCCTTTGGCACTTAAGTTGGACTGGGGTTCATGAGCCTTGATAGAAACATATTTCAGAGCGAGATCGCTGCAGGCTAAAGCGACGGCTCTGAGATCGTCTGGAGGGACTCCAAATTTGTCATCTCCAGACTCCGCGGCAGAAAAGAAGTTGTGCATTGTAGTCAGTCCTGAGACATGATCATTAACAGCGTTGTGGTCGTGACTGAACAGCTGAGCAACGAGATCCTTGGATGCATGTGGCTCCATTTGGTGCAGCAGGAGATCGGCCAGATCCTTCCTGGTAGTTCCACCTTCGTTGATCCACCGCTGAGCATCCTTGGCTAATCTCGCACGCTTAGCCTCCATGTTCATGCTGGAGAATGGGAGAGCAGAAACCATCGCCGGAGGAGGTACCACGGAGCCCTTTGTAGCAATACTTGATGCTCCTGCGTGCTTGAGGCCACCGACTCCCGACTTTCCTGGAAGGCGAGACGTGGCAGGTTCATCCACTGAATCCGCTCGAGAGTCCGGCCGGGAATTTGTCCCTTGTGGCAACTTCCGTCGGACACCCGTGAGTTTACTAGCTGCTGTGGAGGGAACCGGAGATGGCGGAGGGGGACTCGGCGATAACTTTGCAGGTACCGAGGCAGCCTTTGAAGCAGAAGCTTTTGCTGGTGTTGTTGCTGCAGGTGCAGTGATGGGTGGTGGGGCTGCACTATCTCGAGCTGCTTGAATGATTGGAACAGCAGTCTTCCTCGACGCTGGTTTTAACGAATTGGTGTGTTGCATGACTTTGTCGAAGCCGACAAAAGTGATCAGGTGGGGAAGAAGGGCTTGCGCGCCTTTCCTAACATCAGCGCTCCGATCATCGAGGCATGAGACTACGGTAGCAGCCCAATTACTTAGGTCCAACGACGAGGTAGGGGGATGGTCTTTGAGGTAGTCAGCTATCCACCCAAGCAGAGAGGCTCGTTGAGTTGGGTTAACCGCTTCTAGAGCCGTTCCCAAAAAGTGGACCATAGAATCCAGTCCTTCACTTGCGGTTGCCATTGCAGTCAAAGTCTGGATTGCTGCCGCGCGAATAGGTGCTTTTTGATCAGAAAGAACTGTTGCCACTGGTACTACGAAAAGCTTGTTTTGCTTTTCGAAGGGTTTGCCCATGCCGGTTGCGATACGAGCGACTATGTCAAGTGCAAGACTTTGCACAGCTTTATTGGTGTCCAGCACTCGGGCCTTGAGAATTTGTGCAATCTCGCCTGAAAGGGACATGAGTATGTGTACCATGAACCTTGATCGGGGGATTCTTGCCAATAGTTGGTTTCAGGCGCTTATTTGCTCCTTGGTCCAGAAGCGCTTGTAGCATCTCCAGAGCCTCCTTCCTAGCTTTCCAAGCGTCACTCTTGGTATCAGCAAGAATGGTGGTGCCTTTGAGCAGTCCGTCTATCTCCACTCTCGGGAAGAGGTCGTCCAAAGGGTCAAGCCCCTTAGCGGCTCCTCCACCAGTTGCAGGTGCCAAGGCTGCAACGTCGGCAGAAGTACGACTTGGCTCTGGCGCTGGTGTACCCTCGACTTTGTCGAATTCGCCTTGAATGGTCACTAAAAGCTGAGCATTCAAGTCCTCTAGGAAGTCCTTGATACCTATGGGTTGTGTTGGAGGAATCAATTCTGAAGATGACAGTATTCTTACTAGATCCTGCGAACAACTTGACGGAGACAAGTGTCTTTGTAGCACTTGTCCTTACAGCCGCATTGGAGTTCTTCAGAGCAGTCTTTAAGAAGTCAATGAGAGGGCGTAGGGAAACACCAGCAATGCCAAATTCAACAATGGAGGTATCGATCCATCCGAGTGCGTCTGCAAGGACTTTTGGGGCCTTCTGCTTTCCAAGCGGATCGTATGCTATACTCGAAGGTCATCACAAGGTAGGTCCGCAAAAAGGAGCATGGACGTGCCTTGGTTGAGGACAAACTGTAAAGAAGTTGTCTCTGCAAAGGCCGTCAGTGCATCACCGGCTGATTTCTTAAGCTTCATATCGCCCAACTTCTCAGAAAGATGACTCGTCGACAGAGCAACACACGACCGTCCAAACGATGGACAACGTTCAGCAAGAATGGTCAGGACACCATACAGTTTTGCTGATACCTGAAAAATAATCACACGATGGAAGACTGCTTCTGAGGCCAGGTCGACGAACCTGGAAATTCTTTTCAGACCATCCTTTCTTCGCTATAGCTCGGACAACGACTTCAGCATCAACATCTTCAACAATGCCTTCTATCCAAGTCTGCATTTCTTCGCATGCAGCAAGCCTGGCTTTCCAATTGGCATCTCCCAAGCCTTCCATGATAGCCGCTGGTATTAACTCGGCTGCAAGATTCTCAGCATCCTCAGGAGTATGTTTATATTTGAAAGTGTCAAGAGCACCAGGCGCAGTGGGAGCGGCAGGTTTCGAGGGTTTTGTGGCAGTGGTGGGAGCAAGCTTCTTGACAGCAGGAGTAACCTTGACTGGAGGATCTCCAGCTGAGGAACTTGCCTCCGGTGCCTCAGAAGTCGGCGCTTTTTTCTGATGTGATGGTCAACGTTAAGAATATCTTCAGAATGAAGAAAGTGCGAACCATCAGCCTGGCAGGAGGTTTCCCAACTGGCTTCTTTGGAGGTTCTTCGTCTATCATTGGTGCATCGCTCACCTCCGCTTTAGGGGTAGCAGTGCCCCCCGCTTTCTTGGTCAGCGGAACTTTTTTCTTTGGAGGTTCTTTCGCGGCAGCGGGAGCCTTTGGAGCGCCAACTTTACATTTTACAACAGCCTTCTCGTATGCTTCTTTCACCTTCACCTTACGAATATCAGCGAGCCCATCCATCAGAGCATTGAGCGGGCGCTCGCCAACCATCCTCATGAGAATACCTAGGCAGGTAGCAGCTTCATTGCGTGCGCCCTCAAAACCGTCCTCGAGCAAAACAGCGAGCGGATCAGTCAGCGTCTTTATCTGGCCAGTTTGCACTGGCGTCGTTGAAGTCGATAGCGAGCGAGCGAGGAACTTGAGAGTCCCTTCCTTGATTTGGGGGTTCTTATTTCCCAAAGCTGGTATCAGATCAGGTATCATATCGGGTAAAGTTGTCTGCAATGTGCATAACTCATCAACCACAAATGAGGAATCCACTCAAAACCACATACCGTCGCGAAAACAGCATCTAATGCAGCTCCGATTGCGTCCGTAACATTTGCTTTCCGTTCTTTCAAGCGCTCTAGCATCAAAGGAATGACCATCTCCTTGAGCCTGCCGAACGGAGCCATCATGCCCTTCGCTAGGCCCTCCATGACATGAGCGGCAGTCATGACACAATTAATGTTTGCATCTTTCGAGATGCATGTGGCAAGTGACTTCGCTAGTTCCCCTAGCTCAGGGGCGTCCTGGATGCGAGGGGTGGCATTTATAAGCGTAAGCAGCTCGTCCAACACTTCCTTTCTTTCTTTCCATTTCGATGACGTGAGGTTAGCTTGCATGTTGGAGGGAAGCTTTGGAATGATGTCAACTGGTTCTGCCAAAGTGCGAGGATCGGGAAGATCCAGTTCTGGAAAGTGAGAGATTAACTTCGCATCCATAGTTATTAATGATATTCTGACCTTCTGATTGCCCGCCTGCTTCAACTTCGCCGTCATCAGCCGCATCGCCCGCCATTTCTACCTCGCGCTGGTGCTCCCGTGTGAGCCTTGCGGACTTCAAGGTTCCTTTGCCCCTCCCCGCTTTTTCCATCTCCTCGAACGCTTCCTGTAATTCCTTGACCTGCACCGGCTTAAGCTCCGATAACCAAGGGTCTATCGCCGGACCGATGTACTGATATAATGTATGAGTGAGTTGCGTGCCTTCAGCACGGACATTCTTGTCGGCATGCGCAAATATCTTGGGCAATGCTTTTAAAACAGGGGCCGGAGGAGTCACATGAGTGCCAAAAGTCCTGCACAGAAATAACAGTCAGATCGCCCGGAAACAAGAGGTTTAGAGTGTAGGACGGAGGTGCCATTATGTAGTGGCAGAAGGCTCACCGAACAACTTCTTTCAAAGCAAATACACTTCCAGCAACGGTCTTTGGCTGTTTTGCAGAAAGACCGGGTATTATATCCGCCTGAGTGAATGAGACGTCTGTAAGACCATGGGTATCAAGAGAAGGCAGACACTGCACGCACTACAACACCAGCGGCAGAATTCTCAACTTCCACGTATTGAAGGATGAGCTCTATTGCTTGGTTCTTTGTACCGGCCCTCGCAGACCCAAGACACTTGTCCACTAAGGCCGGTACGACAGCTTCTCTGGTCTTTGCGGCGGACTCTCCAGCAAACTTGATCAGTGCCACGAGACACTCTACCCCTTTCTCTTGTGCAACAGCATTGGAATCTGTGGCGATCTTCTTAAGAAGATCAGAGCTGTTGATGTAGGGCTTAAATGCGGGGTCGGTGTCGGATGCGGTGGTTTGGAAAGTCTTGATCAATGATTCGTATCCGCTTACACGGGCTTTCCAGTTTTTGTGATTAAGCCTCTCTGATATTGGAAGAGAAGAGAAATCTTCCTCCTGAGGTGGAGGCCCGTCCATGCAAGCTTGAAAATTAACGAGGAGAGTAATATCGTTGGTTAAACCACTGCCGAAACGCGCCCCATTGGGTCACGAAATGTGACAGGTGGCGTGACGATTCACATGCACGTAACAGAAGCGCGCGTTATGATAATTGATATATTAATCTATCTAGAGGCCAAGGATCTCCCAATCTCTGTAACAGTATCCCATACCCTTGTAGCCTCAGGATCGGCAGGATTTTCCTCGAAAGCTTGAGCCAGCTTTGTCGACTGTGTGTACCGTTCAAAAGCCCCTTCTTCTTCAGCCGTCATACCGAGATTATGATAGGCAACTACGAGTAGCTGCTGCACTTCTGAAGTAGCTTCTAGCATGGACAAGGTCATATAGTCGGCTTCTGCCATAAGCAAGCATGGCAGTGCATCTCGAAGACCTGCCTCTGCGAGGATGTAAGTACAAGGTACGAACACGTTTGAAAATGCCATACTTGATGAGTCTATGGATGCAATCATACACCTTGCAAGTGTGTGGCTTGCAAAAGCACGATGCTCCATTTCCTGTCCGGACAATATCTGTTGTCAAAAGTTCTCAATATTCCCTACGACTCATAGGTGCGACAGGATTCACCTGTGGCATAATCCCCAGGATCAATTGCCGACAATGATCTGACATTCCGAACTCCATGCCAACATCGGCGAGGAGTGTCATGCCTAATCTATATAACGGAAACCTGCCTTGAAATTCTGCTTGCCAAAGAGCTTGTAGAAGTGGTTGGATTGCAGCCACTGCTTGCCCGCGCCGCTAGTACTCAATCAGCAGGAGCCCGAGAATGAGAAGAATTAGCTTACTCGAGCATTCATCACTTCGTGTAATTCCATGTTTAGGGCAGGAAGCGACGTCGAGCTTTCATCAAAGAAATATTCCTTCGAGACGAAGGTCGATGACGAAGGCCGTCTGGGTAAGAGAAAGTCGTCGAAGAAGCGTCGTTGTCCACTGCCAATTACCTTCAGCTGGGCAAATAAAATATAAGAGAAGCCTACAGACCGACGACTTGTCCTCAGGGCCAGTATATGCCAGACGCCCTCCGCCCACTGGTGGTACGCATCCAATGAAAGGCCGCACCACGTCTCCGGATGTAGTAGCAGTGCCAAAGCTTCTGAGTATAAACCATTTCTGGCTTGCTTAAAGAGAAAATATCGGCATCTTATTCAATGGTTCGCAACCAGAGGCATACCCTATAAGAGCGATTTATGAGCGTGTTCAGACGGTTTGGATCGCCTTTCCCAGCCCTCGTTATTAACAACACGAACGATTCCTCAACATCGGCAAGATCGTAGCATCCTGTGAATGTCAATTTTTCGGGCATACTAGATCTGGATGGCCCCACCTAACGTTTGCCATAGTACGGCTTGCATTGCATTGTGACTGCAAATGTCTGCATCACAAGACATTGCTTGCTTGGTGTCTACCCAGTGATTGTGTAGGGCAATAGCTTCAGTCACTTTCTCGAAGCATAAAGTCAGTGGTTGACCCTGCGCGATGCATCAGTGATAGAATCGTGCAGTGTCATGGGCCGTCATTCACGTATTGCGGATCAAGTAGTTTTGTCACGTCAAACAACACCTCCAGCGGATGGAGGTCAGGTTGAATCTCATTTAAGACTGGAGTTTCGTTCAGGGATGGCAAGCGATGAAGCATGCTATACCGGAAATCAACATTTCACAGTTGACGGGGAGACAAATTACCTGATACAATGCTGGAGCGTTATACGATCTCCGCTTGTTCTAGCGACTGCGATAGCTTCGCGAAGTAACTGTATGTGGACACTGTGAGAGCTGTGCAGAATAAGCAATGATATCGAGGATACCTTGCTGGCAGCAGGATATTCCTTTCGAGTATAGTGCATGCGTACTAGATTCAGCAGCGCATGCTGTCGAACACCTCTGCAAGATACCCAGTGAGGTGGAGCGCAGAAAGCTGAGCTAATGCGACGCACGAATCGTTGTGTTCATGAAAATGCTGTTCAAAATATCTACGCAAGTTCTCGGGACCTATGATATCATCTCCCGTCGCCAGACCCCTTTCCCACCTATTGTCCAATGATTACTGTATAGTCTTAGTCTGCTAGAAGGAAAAGGGACTGCTTACGCTTCAAATGGTTCAGGTCGTGCCCAAGATTTCAAGTCACTCGACGTCTTGAATAGCCAGATATCAGAAGTAAGCGGGTCCTTCTCTACTGGCCCATAACCTGCGCTGCTTGATCCATTAACCCACGCCTGGTAATCTTTTTGAAGTTGTACAACGCCATAGAATGATAGCTTGATGAAACTGACAAAGCATCTGCGCACGAAGAAACCGAACAGGGACGTTCGACGCTATGGGCGACTTTCTAAGCTAAAATGCTCCAGGAGTGAGCAACTGCCTACCAGAACGGCCGGCTGGAGACCATCAGTTACCTATCACCCTCTACCAAGGAATGACTTTGGCTCACTTGGTCATCACTTTTTTCAACAAATATTGAAGGTGTGCCTGGGAATTATTTATGACTGCAGTAAATCAGCATCAGGACAAAAACGTACTGAGGAAGAAGTTGGTTAGTTGATCAAGCGCTCGTAGCTGGTTTGCCTATGATCACATTTCCGATGAGAAAGGGCCAGGAGAAATATCACTTATGAACCGACCACATTCTCCAGAGCGCCTATAAGTCCCTGGACAACGGGCACATCTGCATTCGGCGCGACTTTGACCATCGCCAGCATATGTTGATGGGACCTATGTTCAGTTACCTGAACCACACATTATCGACCACAAACCCTCCTCGAGGAAAATCCCAAGCCTACCTCAGATGTTTCCATCAAGAGAACTCGATACATATAAAGCAGAAAGTCTTTTGGCAAAGTCTTCTGAAGCTCGTATTCCTTGAAAATCAACAGTAGCATTGCTATGAGATCAATATGATGTGGCCTGAGGACATGATGAACAGGTGGTGGAGTGGCTCGACCGTCCATCGCGCAATACGGTACCACAGTACCTCAAGAGGATAGGAATCAAGTTCTTGATGCCAGTGCCACACTGCTGAAGAACGCGTCAGTGGCAGTGTCGCGTTCACTAAGTCTAGAGTTTCCTTTCTGGGTAGATATATTTTAGATCAGGTCTGCAGGCGCTTCACCGAAATTCTCCAAAACTTCATGGCATTAAAAGGTAAAAAGCGGGCGGCTCCTGCTACCTCAGTACGTCTCTGTACAAATTTTGGGATAAACCTGTAGCTGATGGTTGCGTACAGGCACCCTCAAAAAAGCGAAAGCTTCAGGTAAATAGCAAACCAAGGACCAGTACTACACAATCAAAGAAAGGGAAGGAGCGAGCTGCAGACAGAGGCTATATCGAGGTACCCGGAAACCACGGTGACGTGGATACCGAAGATAGTGATCTCTCCGAGGAGGATGCTGGTCTCCTTGAGGAGTTCGGAGATGGTGCTGGATTCTTGAATACGCTTGATCGCAAAGGCATATCAACGTATGTTTTCTCTTACACGGAGATTAAACTCTCATTACGCCTTTCATAGGAGCAAGAAGGAGACTGAGCGTCTGAAACAACTGAACAAGCCTGTTCGCAAACCAAACGTGGACGATGACTTGCCGTCAATCGACTCTCATGATGAGGACGAAGCGGCCTGGAGCTCTGGTATTGATGATGATGCGGACACGAATTCCCAGTCTTCTGTCAACGACAGTGATCAAGATTTATCTAGTGAAGATGATCTAGATTCTGACGCCGAAATGTCCTATGAACGTGTTCCTCGGAAGGTTCACGAACCAAGCGAGGCAAAGACAGACCGCCGCATTCAAGGGCTGCCAATTAAATCAGCGGATGGGCGAATACATTCAACGGGCACGAAAACTGCAGCTCCTCCATCGTCAGACGAAGAAGGCGATGACACTGACGAATCCGCGGAAGAGCAAGAAATGCCAGTTGAAGTAAATAGAATAGATGATGTCGCAACTGGTGCACGTTTTGGCCGTCCCGCCGTCATCGATATCGTTGGCAACAAATCGCGAACAGCCCGGATACAAGGCGCTAAAGACCAGATTGCCAGCATCTGCCAGGAAATAATTGCAGAGCCAGAAAATAGCGTACGTACTTCACCCCCACGTCAACCGGCCTGCTTGACACATTTGATAGTTAGGACTACTTCGTCGGCTTCACACTTTCTCTCTGGAGAAAATTACGTCTCCTTCCCACCCAGAGCCGGTTCTAAACAGTATCATTATCCGGAAGTTAGCTACGCTTTCACAGCTCGCTGTTTTCAAGGACATAATACCCGGCTACCGGATACGAGCGTTGACCGATAAAGAAAAAGCTGAAAAAGTTAGCCAAATGGTGGCCCGTACCCGAGAATGGGAGCAGGGCTTTGTGCTTGTATATCAAAATTACCTCCGCTCGCTTGAGGCTGAACTCAAAGGTGAGGCGTGCGTTCTTGTTCTGATTGTAGCTTACTGATAGTGGCTTACTTATGCTTCCATACAGCCAAGAGCGAACTGGCAGAGGTCGCACTTAAATGTATGTGTACCCTGGCTACTGAGGTCACCCACTTCAATTTTAGAACCAACTTGATAACGTGTATTGTGGCGCGATTGAGCAAGAAGTCATGGGATGAGGTAAGTTAGCCAATACATGCCGTATCTTCCCCACTTGAAAATTGGCAATTATCATATCAGGATTCTGATCTCTGCATGAACACGTTAATCAGTATCTTCCGCGAGGATCAAACTGGGACCCCTTCTCTAGAAGCTGTCCAGCTCCTCAACCGCATGATTAAAGAGAGACACTTTAATGTGCACCCTGAAGTACTCACGTGTCTTCTGCATCTGCGCCTCAAGACAGAACTCAATGTCCGCGCGTCGGACTCCAAGGTAGACAAAAACATCCAGTCGAAAGGAAAGGCGGCGGCCCGCCGAGCCAAAGGCAAATCAACCGAACAACCCCATCTTAGCAAAAAGGCGCAAAAAGCCCTAAAAGAACGGAAGGAGATCGAACGGGAAATGCGGGACGCAGAAGCAGAAGTTGACAAAGAGGAACGAGCTAATACGGTGAGTGCCGTAACTCGTCGATATAAACACTTGACCGACGGTTCCGGCGTAGCACACTGAGACCCTGAAACTTCTATTCGTTTTGTATTTCCGGATACTCAAACATCCGCGTTCGACGCCCCTTCTGCCGGCGGCCTTGCAAGGCATTTCCAAATTTGCTCACCTCATCAATATCGACTTCTTCAAAGATCTGATGCAGGTACTAAAGGATCTGATTCTCCGTGATGCGGAGGGCAACCCCAGCGTTGACTCAGAACCGTTCGATGTTGACGCCACTACTGGCATCCGACACCGCTTACTGTGTATTGTAACCGCGTTTGAGCTTCTTTCAGGACAAGGTTCGTCATTCGTCCTAACAAACACTCCAATCTTGTCAATGACGTACTTCAGGTGAAGCACTCAATATTGATCTCACCGAGTTTGTCAATCATCTATATGCCGTCATATTGCCAGTCAGTATATCAATGCAAGTCGACGCGCCTCCACCGAGTGCTTTCGTCTCAAAGTTCGGGAACTCAAAACCAGCATCAATCGCGGACATGCTTTTTCGAGCGCTGAATATCGTTTTTTCTCCGCGAAGTTCTGGAAACACAGCAATACATTGGAGATCAGCAGCGTTTGGCAAACGCCTACTGATTGCGTCACTCAATTGGCCCCCGAATTCCGCCCTCCGCGCTCTAGAATTTGTAGAAAGTTTGGTTGCCAAGGATCCGAAACTCGAAGCTCTGTTATCAACTGAAGATAGGCGAGTTGATGGTATATACCTCCCTGAAGTGGACGACCCTCAGTTGTGTCATCCGTTTGGGACAAGTTTCTGGGAACTATCCCTTCTGCAACAGCATCATTACGATGGTCGAGTACGAGATGCCGCCCGCAGTTTGTCTAATTATGCAAGATCGTAACAACGTAGAATGTCATACATATTATGGTGCGCAGTAAGTTGTACACGGTATCTACATTAGCATGCAACAAACGTCGACGATGGAAGATACATGTTTAAAGTTAAGCAAAGCAGATTAAGAGTTGATTGTGCATCCAAATTAACATGGTCCGTGAATGGCTTCCGCCGCAAGTTTGATACAACAAAAAAAGTCCAAACGAAAAGCGTACGGTGATAATTAAATAACGGGTTCGTTAAATTCATGAAGACATCATGTAAACCGATTCATGAAATGGAACACCTCGGGGAGAAGAATCAGTACTAGGAGTGAGTGCATGAGACAAAGACGTTGGAGTGGCATGGGTGGTATTGCGAGGTATGCTGTGCCCAGATGCATAAGTATAGCTTGGTATGAAGGCGCCACTAGTAGTTGGCACCTGAGTGGTATCCGCGTGGCCGGTGTATTTTTGGAACCCAGTAAGCTCCACAGAGGGCAAATTTTCACACTGCCTTCTGTCGAGATCGTAGTAAATGACTGCTATGACTTGTTCATCAACCACAATTTTCTGTATGATGCATGCTTGCATATCTGTCGTCACGTTATTAACATGAGGCAGCCAAACTGAACACGTGTACTCACTAGGATCTATCCACCGACTACGACTTAGCTGAGAATCGGGCAAGAGTAAGGTGGTGTGATCCAATATTTCAGGCCCGGTAACATCCGCAGCTATTACCGAACAATAACTGCTTTCCCGAGAAACGCACTGGTTTCTAACGAAAACAGCTGTGGAGCACCTAATACTGGAATTACGTGGAGCGTTGCATGTAATCGATCCATGAAAGCCGTGGAGGGCCGGAGAGTATGGAGCCTCTATGAGAGGAAGACGGAGTTTGACACGCAGCGCCACAACCGAAGAGTTCAGGTCCGCTGGCTGTGTTTGCGAGGAGAGAGCATCCACCGGCACCGTGGCGGGCTGCATGCCCTCTGCCCAAAGCGACAATGCAATCAATATTGGCGGGTGAAGTGCACTAGGAAAGAGTGCCGACGAGTTCTGGATTCGGGGAGAATCCGAGAGGAGGAGGTCCGGTGACATTTGGTCAGCGGCGAGCATGGATTGATTTAGCCGTTCATAGCCTCGGCTGAAGTCGAGGTCCGGACGTGTGGCAGTATATGGTACATTTGGGCATGATTGGGATGTTGTTGACCGGACTGACATATCGGGTGTCCAGAGTGAAGATGCCAGCGGCGAGAGTCGCCGTTGGTCAACGCCAGCAGAAGTGGACACGGACCGTACGCGACGACATCCGTCGTCGGCCGTTTGTGTCCGGGTACTCGGATATGACGATATTGTGGGTTCCGTCTTAGAACCCATTATGGCTGGAGTTGCACGAGGGACATTAGAGCGGGACGTACGAGATACCGAACGACCGGACCGGTCTGATGCTGGGGAGTGGTCATCAAGGAACATCGATGCCAACAGATGGGAGTCGGGTGATTCTTCTGCTTTGACAGCAAGACCGGTATCAAGGAACAGTTCCTCGCCGCCAGCTACCAAGTGATATTCTAAGAGGACAACTGGTTAACAACGAAATTATAGAGACTCGATAAAGTTCTCTAACCTTGTTCGCCTTTCCACATATTGCGGAGTACTTGTATGTGACTTGCAACTTGCTTTTTAGAACGGTCTATCCCAGCGCGCTGCAAGAATTCGACCAAGAATTGGTTTCTCCAACGACTTCTGCCACGAGAGTAAGTTGCCCAAGGTGATTCCCAATATTCTCGAAGACCTGAGTGGCGCGTTAGAGGGAGAGGAAGGAAGGGTGGCGAGGCACCGACCTTGAACGAAGATTCTTTCTATCTCCTCTGGCCACACCTCGCTGGAGCCATCCTTGAGTAATTTGCGATGTTTCCTCTGAGGAGTGAGGGACATTCCATCGCGTTCGCGAGAGACGGATAGTCTTGAAGTGCGCATGGCAGTGCTGCTGAGTGTATGCAGCGTAAGTGGGGTCGTAAGCTGAGTGATAGCGAAGGAAAAGGAGGGCTTGAAGGAACCTTTATATATCTGAGACCCGGTTTCGGCAGGGTTTCTCAAATGAGAACGAAATCAGCATAGCGTTGAGAGATTTGACGACGAACGCTAAAGATCCGGAAGTGGCATGAGGGGCCCACTAATTCGGATAACAATCTTATTGAAATGCCCTGGTTAGATAAAGATCGAGGAACTAATCCTCGTGGGAAAATGAACCCACTTCGAGGCCATCCTCTCAATCAAGGTTCCGTATCACAAAAATGGAAATTCACCGCCACTCCAGTGGCTAGCAAAGTTTTGGGGATACGGTCGAGAACCTTGTCGGTCCGATGCCGTGTTAAATCGGAGAATAAAATATAAAACTCCGATAAATCATCGACACAACACAGCCACCACTTCCCGGTAAGCATGAGTACCGATTCCTTAACCCAGAGATGGCTACGACAGAACGTCAGTTCATATGCTCAGAAAGACCGCGTCTTTCTTGACTTTGATGCTGCGCTCGCTCGTTTCACTACTCTACGTCCAAAGTCAGATGTATACAGTTCAGTGATTATCAGATTGCATATTCAGACCCACCAGTTGATCTTCTTGCTTCAGCTTACGATGATGGTCGCACCCAGCTTCTACTATGTCTACATGGCGTCTTGCCGATATCTTTTCGCGGCGCTTCATATAATATCCCCGTCGCTGTTTGGGTCACCAAAGAGT